>JAVALU010001680.1:0-70318 GCA_030770095.1 Gila robusta
TATCTAAGATATCAATAATCCTTTCACAGGTCTACATCTGCCGTGTGTTTACATTATACACATAATTTTGAAGCAAATCGGGTAAAAATAAGAGGGTGATTTCAAAGCATTTAGAAGTGACACACTTCCTGCTGCCAGTTGGTGGCGCTATAACTTTGACTCACAATAGTCACATCCATGTGATCGGCTCTTACAACGAACACACTGTTGAAGTTTCATCAAGATCAGTTAATGTATGCAGTAGTTATGACACACTTCCTGTTTCACGTTTCTCGCCATAATTTCGTTTCCTCGCCACGGCCAAACCGTTCGAGATATCAAAAATCCCCTCGCAAACTTTCATCCTCAATGTCTTGACTTCATGCTGACCGAGTTTCGTGCCGTTTGTTTGAATTCTCTAGGAGGAGTATTTCACATTCCATTGCGTGTGTTTTACCAACAACCCTAAATAGCCCACTTCCTGTTGGGCTGGGTAAAAAGTAAGAGTGTGAAGTATATATGAAACGAGGAGATCTACATGTGTACCGAGTTTCATATTATTACATGCAAGCGTGTTTGAGTTATGGACCATGTTTTCGGACCCCGTTCCAGGGGGCGCTGTCGAGCCCCCCTGCCACGCCCGGTACCATCTTCAGCCCGGCCCTGATGGCCGCGGGTTCTGACATGTGTGCAAAGTTTCAGGAGTTTTTGAGCATGTTAAGGCCTCCAAAAGTGTCCAAAAGGTAGTAAAAAAATAATAAGAATAATAATAATAATAATAATAATAATAATAAGAAGAATAATAAATAATCCTAAGGAAAACAATAGGGCCTTCGCCTCCTTTGGGCTTGGGCCCTAATAAATATAAGCTGCGAGCAGCGATTACGGGCCCAAGCCGGTGGCACCGCAACCCCGTGCCTTTAGTTACCTAAAGGCACCGGGTGGTGTGCACCGGCCTTTGGCCCTTCATCGCTGCTCGCAGCTATATTTATATATATATATATATATATATATAATATATATAAATATAATAATATATATATAAACAAAGCCGCCACCTTGGGGGGGGGGGGAACCACCACCTAGGGTGGGAGGGTTGGATGTCAGGCACACAATCATAACGCGGGTGAGAAGGACGCTGGGGGGGGTGGGGGGGGCGTTGGGGGTGGTGGCTGGGTGACTTGAGTGCATAGATGCGCGCCCTGCAGGCTATTGGCCGTGCAAAAGCGGGACAAAAACGCAACGGAGATCGTGTGATCTGATGCTCTCGGCGCGGGAGGGAGGCTGGACGGGGGGGTGATTGGTAGGCTATCTATCACACATCTCTCACTCTAAATCACAACCCAATAACACACACACACATCATCCCTTCTCTCTATCTCTATATAGACTTATGATACACGATATAAAATATCTCGCTCTATCCTCATCTCTCTATGAACACATGGAGGGGGGACACTACAATTGTGTGGATGGTTGGGGGGGGGGGGGTGGGGTTGGGGGGGGGGGAAGGATATATGGACTCACACACACTATATATTAAATGACACACAGATATATATGATTCTATGGTGATAGGGTTCAGAGTGAGGAGGAGAGGTAGAGAGAGTGTGTGAGTGGTGCGAGTTGATGTAGTGCCTACTCTTAATGTCGAACGAGATGTGGCAATGAACACGGAAAATTAAATGTGTAGAGAAATCATATCTTATATATCTTCATACTATATAGAGAGCGAGAGTATTGGTAAAATATTTGAGGTTAGTTGATAGAGAGATGTGAGTAGCGAGAGGTGTTTAGTGTAGAGAATGGTGAGGTTTAGTGTGTGAGTGTGTTGTGTTTATGGGGGGTTGATCTCTCTCTCTCTCACTACTATTAGTGTTTGCTATGATAAGATGGATGATGTGGAGGGGGGAAAATTTTTAGTTATGTGGTATGTGTCTGATTAAAGAAGTGTAATATATATCCTCTCTATCTGGGGTTGTTACTACTCACATCGGGAACACACAGGTGTTGGTGGGTTGGGTGTGTGTGGAGTGAAATATGAAACGAGAGGAAATAAAGCAATTAGACAGAAAGAGAAGAGGGAGAAAGATGTTTTTTTGTTTTTTGTGTGTGGAGGGATGGAGGTGAGTGTTTTTTTGTGAGAGTGAGGTGTTTGTGTTGTTTGTTAGAGATTAGGTGTTTTGTGAGTTTATAATAAGAAAAATATATATATAGAATGAGGTTTTTAAAAATGATTTGGGGGGGTGTGTTTAAAGAATGATTAGGGGGGGGGGGGGAGGTGGATAAAGGGTGTGTTTGATGAAGTGATTTAGGGGGGGTTAATGGTTTTATTTATGAGAAGGGGGGATGTATATTATTGAATAGATTTAGGTAGGTGGTGGGGTAAAATTGTTTTAATTATGAAATGGAATATGTGGTTTAAAAATTTTAAACATACAAAAGGAATATAAAAAAGAAAATAAAATATATAAATATATAAATATAAAAATATAAGTGAATATGCTGGAATCACTCTCTGTCATTGAGAGAAAAATTCTCAAATCCACATTCAAGCCACAATATCTGACTTTCTGTTGGTCGGAGCTAGAACTTAATTAAAAGTTTCGGCTTGATGAGAACATTATATACGCCAAGTTTTGTAACTGTAGGTAAAATTATCTAAGTTATAACACACTTTATGTGTCCTTTTTTAGTCATAAATTCATTTCCTCGCCACGGCCAAACCGTTCGAGATATCAAAAATCCGTCCGCAATTTAGCATCCTCAATGTCTTGACTTCATGCTGACCGAGTTTCGTGGTGTTTGGATTAATTCTCTAGGAGAAGTATATAAAAAATAAAAGCATGCATTTTCCAAACAACCCATAATAGCTGACTTCCTGTTGAGCTGTCGTTAAACTTAGAGCACGAAAGTTGTTCGGCCCGATGAGATCTAAATATGTACCGAGTTTCATATTATTACATGCAAGCATGTTTGATATATGGACAAGTGTTCGAATCGCATTCCAGGGGGCGCTGTCGAGCCCCCTGCCACGCCCGGGTACCAGCTTCAGCCCGGCCCTGATGGCCGCGGGTTCTGACCTGTGTGCAAAGTTTCAAGAGTTTTCAAGCACGTTAAGGGCCCCAAAACCTTGAAAAACACAAATAAAAGCATTCTCACTCAGCAGACAAATCCCCCTCCCCTCAAACACACGGAGAGACGTAGGGTCAGAGAGAGAGGAAGAGAAAATTCTCCAAAACATCCACATTCAAACCAAAATATCTGACTTCCTGTTGGTCTGAGCTAATGACTTTAAATTAGAAAGTTGTCCGGCTTGAAGAGTACAATATACATACCGAGTTTTGTTACTGTAGATAAAACTAACCCCCCCACTTTTGTCAAAAGGGGGCGCTACTGAGCCCCTGCACCACGCCCGTTTCTGAAACTTTGCACATGTCTACTGGCTAATAAATGTGATGTGTCTATCGAGTTTCATGCAATTTCAAGCATGCTAAGAGTCTCAAAAGCATCAAACAAGAATATTAAAGTTTGATGTGTTGCCACGGCAACAGTATCTAAGATATCAATAATCCTTTCACAGGTCTACATCTGCCGTGTGTTTACATTATACACATAAAGTTTGAAGCAAATCGGGTAAAAATAAGAGGGTGATTTCAAAGCATTTAGGAAGTGACACACTTCCTGCTGCCAGTTGGTGGCGCTATAACTTTGACTCACAATAGTCACATCCATGTGATCGGGCTCTTACAACGAACACACTGTTGAAGTTTCATCAAGATCAGTTAATGTATGCAGTAGTTATGACACACTTCCTGTTTCACGTTTCTCGCCATAATTTCGTTTCCTCGCCACGGCCAAACCGTTCGAGATATCAAAAATCCCCTCGCAAACTTTCATCCTCAATGTCTTGACTTCATGCTGACCGAGTTTCGTGCCGTTTGTTTGAATTCTCTAGGAGGAGTATTTCACATTCCATTGCGTGTGTTTTACCAACAACCCTAAATAGCCGACTTCCTGTTGGGCTGGGGTAAAAAGTAAGAGTGTGAAGTATATATGAAACGAGGAGATCTACATGTGTACCGAGTTTCATATTATTACATGCAAGCGTGTTTGATTTATGGACCATGTTTTCGGACCCCGTTCCAGGGGGCGCTGTCGAGCCCCCCTGCCACGCCCGGGTACCATCTTCAGCCCGGCCCTGATGGCCGCGGGTTCTGACATGTGTGCAAAGTTTCAGGAGTTTTTGAGCATGTTAAGGCCTCCAAAAGTGTCCAAAAGGTAGTAAAAAAATAATAAGAAGAATAATAATATCCAGAAACTAGGCTCGCCTGGCTGGCCTAATAATATAATAATCCTAAGGAAAACAATAGGGCCTTCGCCCTTTGGGCTTGGGCCCTAATAATAATAAATAATCCTAAGGAAAACAATAGGGCCTTCGCCTTTTCAAGGCTTGGGCCCTAATACTAATAATCCTAAGGAAAACAATAGGGCCTTCGCCTTTTCAAGGCTTGGGCCCTAATAATAATAAATAATCCTTAGGAAAACAATAGGGCCTTCGCCTTTTCAAGGCTTGGGCCCTAATAATCCTAAGGAAAACAATAGGGCCTTCGCCTTTTCAAGGCTTGGGCCCTAATAATCCTTAGGAAAACAATAGGGCCTTCGCCTTTTCAAGGCTTGGGCCCTAATAATAATCCTAAGGAAAACAATAGGGCCTTCGCCTTTTCAAGGCTTGGGCCCTAATAATCCTTAGGAAAACAATAGGGCCTTCGCCTTTTCAAGGCTTGGGCCCTAATAAAGAAGAATAATAAAGAATAATCCTAAGGAAAACAATAGGGCCTTCGCCTTTTCAAGGCTTGGGCCCTAATAATAATCCTAAGGAAAACAATAGGGCTCTGCTCCCTTTCAGGGCTTGGGCCCTAATAATAATAATAATAATAATCCTTAGGAAAACAATAGGGCCTTCGCCTTTTCAAGGCTTGGGCCCTAATAATAATCCTTAGGAAAACAATAGGGCCTTCGCCTTTTCAAGGCTTGGGCCCTAATAAAACACTTGATATATATCAGTCTGTGTGGAATGAATGTATACATTATACAAGTTTCACTTTTTGAATGGAATTACTGATATAAATCAAATTTTTGATGATATTCTAATTATATGACCGGCACCTGTATATCACAATAAAGGAAAGTGAAAAATACAAAAAGCATAATATGAGCACTTTAGGTAAAAATCTATCTACCTTTGCAGTTTTAACCTATAAAAAAAATTGCAACTTTCATCACAACTTTTTAGAAAACCTGCCACAATATTAGGCATTTTAGCCCGCAACAATCACAAAAAAAGCCCGCAAAATCCTGGAGGGCTAATGGGTGACAGCAGCAGCAAGATGTATGCAGCAGCAAGGCAGCAGAGCAGGAAGTAGCAACGGCAGCAGAAGCATAGCCAGGGATGAGAAGGTAAGCTTGGGGGGGGTTTAAATAGCCCGCCCTATTTGGATGAGGAGGGCATGTGACTGATCAGCTGATCAGCATGGGCACAGCTTGAGTTGTCTGCCAGAAGTAGTTTCGCAGACTTTGCATCAATCATTGCTACACTGTCATGATTGGATATAATCATTCCCACTATCGTGGCCTAAAAACACACAGAGCCTAATTTAGAAAAAACTTACTTAGGATTCCGTCAACTTTTTTACGGTCAAGGACCTGCTTTCCTTCCTTTCCTGAGGGGTTGTTGCCAGGGCGACCAAAGGGCACTGCATTTTGACACTCCTCAACAGTGAAGAAATGATCAAAAAGTGCATGAAACAGACGCATGCAATTTGGTTTTGATGCGTGATTCATGGCAGCCAGGCGGAAAGATGAGATGAATATGCCGCTCCCAGGAAACAGCTCCTGCTGGCCTGATGGTGAAGCTGGGCTGCCACAATATCTCTCTCCAATTAAGTCGCAGAGAGTCTGAAGCTCTCTGACCTGGCCTGGATCTGAAAGGGAAAAATAGTACAAACAATACAGGAGTGAGAAAATACCAAGCTACTCTTTAAAATGGTTAAAGAGCTTTAATGGCAGGCAAGTTTATTTTTGAACATAATTAAAACATGCCTAGATAACCTTGCATAGGCTACAACACCACAAGAAAAAAAAATATTTAGAGAGAGACACTTTGGAATATGTCTGTGGGAGGTATATAGAATGAACACTTGAGGGATCATTAATAAAACCAAGGCTTGACAAACAAACCATAATAAAAAAAAAAAACTTAATTCTTGTCACAAGAAAACATTTCCATTTCATTTTTTTTTCTTGTCATTTTTTGTCAAGCCTTGATTATATTGATTACAGCTGATGTTAATTCTAAACATCTATCTTCCAATGATGTATACCTGAGTATTCCCCTTTTCCACAGCTGATGGTTATTGCACTTATGGGACCAATAGATGCATATACAGTAGCTTGTTCGTGTGGTGTCATGTCTTTCTACATGGCCTGAAGAATGCCAATGTAAGGCCAAACATAGGCATGTTTTAATATGTCCCAAGACTTAAGTAGCCCACCATTAACTAGTGTGTCCCCTACAAAGGCTTTATTTGGGTGGCCCGCCCAAGAAGATGAAACAAGAACTCAAAACTAATACTGCTGCACTTAATTTATATTAATATTGAGGAAAAAGGAGTGAAAATGGATTTTACTTAATTGTACCAGTTCAGATTAATTTGATCACCTTCAGCCCATTTACGCACTTTCATTAAACTATCACAATAATAATTAATATAATGAATTGTTGTGCTGTTAAATTATGTTCATACTATAATATATTATTGCTATAATTTAATTGTTAAGTGTTATTTCTAATTTGCTAACAATATCAAGGATTATGTGCAATAAATAAGCTTAGTTTATAAACCTTCCCATACCATTTATACTTTTTAACGCCACAACCCACTTTTCTGCCTTTTTTCTAGGATAGTTCAAACAGTGTTATGTGTTCAAGGCCCAATCACTAATATAGGTACAGAACAATTACATCACGAATGAATTAGCAATTAGAAATTACTTGCCTATTCTCGAGATGACTTCATCGATCCTTCTCTTTTCCTGTAGGATTCTTTCAAACTCCCCCTTACAATCCTGACATGGTGTCCATGCATTTTCTTGCGGGCTGGCTGCATGGCCTCTGCCAGGTGATGGACCAGAGGTGTTGAGGCTGTACGGTGATGGGCTGGGTGTATGGCCTCCACCAGGTGATGGACCAGAGGTGTTGAGGTCATACAGTGATGGGCTGGGTGTATGGCCTCCACCAGGTGATGGACCAGAGGTGTTGAGGCTGTACGGTGATGGGCTGGGTGTATGGCCTCCACCAGGTGATGGACCAATGGTGTTGAGGCTGTACGCTGATGGGCTGGCTGCATGGCCTCCACCAGGTGATGGACCAGAGGTGTTGAGGCTGTACGGTGATGGGCTGGGTGCATGGCCTCCACCAGGTGATGGACCAGAGGTGTTGAGGCTGTACGGTGATGGGCTGGGTGTATGGCCTCTGTAGGGTGATGGACCAATGGTGTTGAGGCTGTACGCTGATGGGCTGGCTGCATGGCCTCCACCAGGTGATGGACCAGAGGTGTTGAGGCTGTACGGTGATGGGCTGGGTGCATGGCCTCCACCAGGTGATGGACCAGAGGTGTTGAGGCTGTACGGTGATGGGCTGGGTGTATGGCCTCCACCAGGTGATGGACCAGAGGTGTTGAGGCTGTACGGTGATGGGCTGGGTGTATGGCCTCCACCAGGTGATGGACCAGAGGTGTTGAGGTCATACAGTGATGGGCTGGGTGTATGGCCTCTGTAGGGTGATGGACCAATGGTCCCCCCTTTGGCAGAGCTATAATAAAATTACATGGAACCAGAAATGACATTTCTGTAAACACAAATACACAATTTTAGATCATTAACGCTAAGTATAATATAAATAGACACTATTTTAACCTAATTCACTTCATATCTTTGAGGCAAGAATGGTATCAAAATGAGCAAAAATCAAATCAAATTATTTTCGTAATTGATTGTTAGTTTTATAACCTATAAAACCACCAAGATTAAAATAATTTAAAGATCATGAACCATGATAGCATCCCTATTCTTGGGTGAGCTTTTGCAGAAAATCTGCTCACAACATACGGACTCGTGACACAATATTTGTGAACTTGCAGATCTGAAATTTCAGAGATATTTAGCTAGTGTAGAGCAAAAATAGGAGGGCGAGTCCAGTCAACTAAGTCAAATTTAAATTTAATTAAATCGTGACCTTTATTTTTTTTAAATCAAAAGTCAAATCAAATCATGGTTTTCAAGAATTGCCACACCCTAGAATTTCACAGTCAAAGAAAACGAATAAAATAAATGAACATCTGGTAACATGTAGGCTAATCAATATTTCAATTAGATATTTCACAAGTGTACTGCTCGCGGACTGGGCGAAACGGAATGGTATTCCACACTGAGTTGTTGGCAGCCACCACAGGTGGATCTTAATTAGCTAGGGCGAGTTCATGTTACGCTTGGGACTGGAGCGAATGGAACGAAACAGAATGGTTTTGCATACTGGGTTTTGTGCGTTGCGGCCCGTTCCATAAGCTCCAGTCCCGAGCGTAACATGAACCCGCCCTAGCAAATTAAGATCTACTGGCCGCAGCTGCCACCAACTCAGCATGCGACACCATCCTGTTTCTCCCAGTCCGGTCATTAATATGAGCTCAGCTTCCCCAATTAAGATCCACCGATCGCCAGTTTTCAAACTGTTTTCATTTCAAGGACCCCCAGTTTGATATGCAACGTAGAACCTAACATTAGCCGTTAGCTAACCTTAACATTAGCTAACTTAGCCAACCATCCCATTTTCGACGGGCTGAATGATACATCGAATTTTCATCGTCATCGCGATATGAACTCCCGCGATGAACACATCGCAACAGACAGCCTGACACGATGAATAATGCCTGGTTCAGATTACACGTTTTTGACTCCTAAAATCTTGTCGTGTCGTGGACAAGAAACATGACTACACGTTGCTTTCCGACCAGTCATCGCGTGCCGTCACACACACACATTCACTCGCAAACATTCACTCGCACGCACAGACACACAAACACACACACACACACACACACACTCACTGTCCCTCGCTCACTCACTCGCGCACACACACACACACACACACACACACACACACACTCACTGTCCCTCGCTCACTCACTCGCGCACACACACACTCACTGTCCCTCGCTCACTCACTCGCGCTCGCTCGCTCACTCACTCACTCACTCGCGCACACACACACACACACACACGCTCACTGGCGCACACACACACTCACTGTTGCACTCTCACTCACTCACTCTCGCCTCGCTCACATATTCAACCCGTCGTGGAGGACCGTTAAAGAATTAAACATGCTATAGTCTTTCTGTCCCTTACGAAAATTAACCATGGTTTTACTATAGTAAAACTGTAGTTAACTATGACCGTAGTAACCGTGGTATTTTGGTGCGAACCATGGTTTTTAAAAACCATGGTTTTGATACCATGGTTTTACTATAGTTATATTGTAGTAATACTACAGTAAAACCATAGTAACTATGACCGTAGTAACTAGTATTTTTAAAAACCATGGTTTTGATACCATGGTTTTACTACAGTTATACTGTAGTAATATTACAGTAAAACCATAGTAACCATGACTGTAGTAACTGGTATTTTTAAAAACCATGGTTTTGATACCATGGTTTTACTACAGTTATACTGTAGTAATATTACAGTAAAACCATAGTAACCATGACTGTAGTAACTGGTATTTTTAAAAACCATGGTTTTGATTCCATGGTTCTACTACAGTTATATTGTAGTAATACTGCAATTTTACTAAATTATCTTGAATTACATTTAAGCCATTTAGTTACAACAAACATCTACAAAATAACAACAGAAAGAGGTTATCATTCTATGATACAGACTTTATTACAGAAATTACATAATCTGAAAGAAAAATAAAGTTGCATTTGTTCTCACATAAAACTTCTGACATAAAACGAACTACAAAGTTATACAAAATTATTGATGATAAAGTGGTGCTGTGTGGTTAAAAAATGTAGTTGCTAATTTACAAATAAAAAAATAGCAATTTGTTCCACTGTAATACTGATTTATATACAAAAATAACATTTTGTACAAATAAACATGACTTTAAATACCTTTAAATACACAGCATCTACCTCCTCTAAAATGTCTATAACCTGTAAACACGTGCCCAACACAAGCATGTTTGCAATTTATACTGTACATACATTCAGTGGTGTAAAGTCCAGGGGTCAGAAAGTAAAAGTCCTGCCATATATTTATTCCACCCATGAACTCAGCCAGCTGATTTCACTAATTAGTCTGAAATCTCCTGCCTGAAAAACTGTGCTAATTAGCAAATCCAGGTGATTGGAACAAAATACTGAGGAGGACTTTACACCTCTTCATACATTAACAAGATTACAACAACATTACTTAACAAGAACAATAAAAACTAGAAAATTCAGAAGAAATGAGCAGTTCTTTTAAGAATGTTTTAAATGATATCCACTCACAAGAGATGAAGACATGGAGTCTCCACACTTTAAATTCTAGGTGAAAAAGTTTTTGTTCAAAAAACATGTGATGCACCGTCCAGGCCAGTAGTTGTCAGTATGAAGTCTGTCATGTAGGCCAGTAGGTTACAGTGCGGCTTCGGTTTGATTCTGTCTTTCAGCCCAAATGGACGCAGGACCTAAAATGAGAAGAATACACACCACATTAACACACGGCTTGCTGGAATACTCAACTGTTATTGGTCAGTTGCACTATCGAGTAGCCATGTGTAAGCCCGACTATCAGTCCAATGGCAGTCTTCCAATAGCTGGGTTTCAGTCACGTGATTATGATGACGATTATGATGACGCAGGAAGGCGGGGCGATTTCAGATGGAGGGCAGGAAGTGAACATGGAGAATACGTCTATGAAGGAAACCGTTGCGGAGAGTCCGTATTGAGTCTAATTTACCTTGATCATTTAATGTCCCATTCCCACTGATCCCCTGAACGACAACCTAATGCTATATAAAAACAGACACAAAAAAAACACGTTGGCTAGCTAACATACCGTTGCTGCAGACACGGCATTAGACTCTGCTCCTCCCAAACCGCAGACGTAACGTTGCGTTAAAAATCCACTTTTTACGGCGTTGTTCTATGAGCTTTTTACATTTCTCACCTTTATGAATGACAATCTTTGGTACTCTATAAAAAACCCTTTCCCTTTTCTCGATTAGAACGATTGGAGCAGCCGTAAACTACACAAAACATTGATGGCAGATCCTCAGCTATTTCACTTCCTGCCCTCCATCTGAATTTTCGCGCTCTCACGATGCAGCAGCGTGACGTCACGTGAAACCAACCTATAGTTACTGTCTTTCCTTTTATGCAACACAACAAGATTAAATGGAATACATTTTCTCATTATGTATTAACTCGTTATATCATCTGACTCCATTAATGAAAAATGTTTTAATGATATCTGGGCATCATTAAAAGTGAGCGAATGCTTTATTCTTTAACTCTTTCTAATTATGTTTTATCCACTCAGATTAGGAAGCTATGTCACTCACAGGTCCTGCATCTTCCGCGGGTCTCACGATCGCAATCTCGCCAGTTTTGGTCACCAAACAGAGGTAATTGGCTAATATCTTAGATGGTGGGATTCACCCTTACACAATCAAAGATACTTTTATATAGCCCCCTTGAATTTGTATACACTTGAATTTAAAGTAACGTTTGCTTCAGGCAGATCTATGGCCACTAGGGCTGTGCTCAGAATATCGATACGACGATACATCGTCATGAACTCCTGACGATGCGCGTATACTGTCGTGCTTTTGAATGTAGCCAATTCAGAGCTCGAATTTCAGCACGGGATTGCGAGTATTACGCATTATTCTAATCATTCCCGCAGGTCTCCCACTTATAATGTGGGAAATTCCCTCAAACATTGATTGAGTGTCCAGCTGTGCCGCGTCTTCTGTCTCTCAAAATGGGTTGCTCAAGGCAAGCGTCAAACGCGCTGAAGGCGGCGATACTACACTCTCGCTTTTAGGAGTTGGGACATGACGGAATATTCACTTGCATATTCGGGCGAGCATTGCATTGTCACTTAAGTTTACCATTCGCTCGTCTTTTAAAGTCTTACCACGCTAAACATTCAAGCGATTTTAAACTATTCAGTACTCGCACACTCTCTGAGAGATGGTTTTCTCTGCATGCTTACATAGAGTACAGCCGCCTCACAAACAGCCTGTGAGTAACAAAAGTTATTTTTCACGGATTATATCGCTTTTACAGCCAAAAACAAGCAAAATGATGTCAAAAATGTCGGTCTTGGTGAGTATCCAACACAGTCGGTTATGTCTTAAATAAGCATAAAATGCATGTGATGTGACAGTATAATGAAAACAGGATCCGTGCACTAGCTCTTAAAGTGACAGCAGCCATATGTGTCTGTCATTAATATTGTTGTCAAAACAACAAAGATATCTTTAATTATAAGGAATCTGGATTTATAGTCGATGTATTTAATTTAGTCAGGACTAAAATACTACCCAATGTTATTTTACATTTAATTACTTTATTAAGTTCTTAATACTAGTGCTAGACCTATTCAAAAACTTTTCTCTTTATTGGTAGGCTATCTTTATTCTATTGTATTTATTTGTTTAAAATGATTTCAACATAATGTAAAGAAATTACTGTGTTTGGTGCACATTCCAACACTTAATTTAATTGAACTCTCGTTGTTTTTTAATGACAACAACTAAATAGTTTTTCAGTTATCACAACTGTTATAACACTGTTTATTCAATAAAGATATTACTGTTACTAAACTCTTCCCAAAAGAAATTTAAATTCCAAATTGATCCATATCGTGATGCGTATCGTATCGTGACATTGTTGGTGATACACAGCCCTAATGGCCACTATTACAGATATAAGTTAACCAACTTTACTTCTCTTATAATAGCTTTGGATTGGCCATGCCACGGTTTCCCACGTATCTAAAGTAACATCAAATTAAAACAGAGGTAAAACAGACGCACCCAGATTTAGGTTGGTCGAGCAGTATTTTTGCTGCCCTAAACGGAAATAACTCTCTCTGCAAAACAAGTACACTTGAATTGATGCCAAATATTAGTCGTCACTAATCTGACGCAAACTTGCGGGAACAAACAAACAAAAAAAGGTTTTAAAAGACAAAAAATTTAGATATACAGCACATAGCATATAATCATTATATGTTTATTAATGGCATTCAGTATGACTTCACTATTTACCTGGCAAACAGCTGATGGTTCCAAACTCTCTCTTGTCTCTATTGAAGAAGATGATAATTAGAAATTATATATTTTTTGCCAGTCACAAGTTGTCCAAAGTCATTAAATGTAATGCTTAAGATCTGTGCATGGGATAGACAATTCTGTGTGGATGTCAAAATATATTAACAATACGGAACAAGATTTTAGATTCAAATTCAATTTGAATTGGTTATAGATCTGCCAGGTTCTCACACCAGCCAATCACAGCGCACTCCCTCTCCCACTTCGGTTCACCTTCGTAACACAAATGAAGATATTTTTAATGAAATTCTGAGGGCTTTCTGTCCCTCCATTGTGAGCAATGCAACTAACACATTCAAGGCCCAAAACGATAGGAAAGACATCATTGAAGTAATCCATGTGACTCCAGTGGTTTAACCAATTTTATGAAGCGATGTGGGTGCTTTGTTTTTGCAAAAAAACACAATTTACCACTTTATTTAAGAAAATACTGACCTGCAATCCAGTAGGGGGAGCACTACAACGCATGCGTATTGTGTTGACCGGAAGTTGTTCAGTGAATGTGCAGATAATATTATTTTTGTTGGTTTTTTTTTGTGCAAATCAAAGCACTTGCATAAAATTAAGGTTACTAGAGTCACATGGATTACTTTAATGGTGTCGTTACTACCTTTCTGGGGATTGAATGTATTAGTTGCGAAGGCTCCCAATGGAGGAACAGAAAGCTTTTGGAGTTCATCAAAAATATCTTAATTTGTGTTCCGAAGATAAACGATGGTCTTACGGGTTTGGAACAACATGAGGGTGAATAATTTTTCCTGAACTATACCTTTAAGGAATCCTGGAAACACCTTAAATCAACCACAGCATGCATTCGATCCATTTTCTGGAATAACTGAAATGCAGATAAGAAAAAAAAAAAACAGTTTCACACACACACACAAAAAAAAACTTTCTGCATTTACATTTTCCACAAAGAAAGAAAAGCAGTTTCAAATGATTCACTTAAAGCTTCATATAAAGTACCCAGAAAAGTAAACTGTTAGCTGCAGCCCTATTTTACAGTGCAAATCCTCTCCATACTTTGCACTTCTATGATAGAAGCTTGTTCCCACATTTAAGAAATTGTGTTTACACAAATATATTGCTTTCACTTTAGCATAATTTAAGCATGGCCATTGTGAACAGTATTTATCATGCACTATTGAATGTGCAAAGTAGAGCTAGGGCTACTGTATGGTGAAAGGCAAGATGTTCACTAAAAAATAAGATGAACAAGTCACATGGACATTATTTTTGATATTTTCAGAATTTAAAATAAGTAAATAAAGGGTTAGTTCACCCAAAAATGGAAATTCTGTCATTAATTACTCACCCTCATGTAGTTTCAAACCTGTAAGACTTTAGTTCATCTTTGGAATACAAATGCAGATCTTTTAATGAAATGTGAGTTTTCTGTCCTTCCATTGACAGCTAAGCAACTACCACTTTGATGCTTCAAAAAAGTTAAGAGATTGTAAAACTAACCCATTTGAATTGAGAAGTTAAAAAGTTTTTTTTAAGAGACTACCACTTTATATAATAAACTGATTGAATTTAGGATTTTATTCACATGTAAACATTGAACAAACAGAAGCTCAACCGCATTTGCTTTGACAAGCGAGAACTAACCTCAGTGGTTCTTGCGGAAGCTCAAACTGGCTGCGAAACACACCGCTTACCACAACTGACGTGTGAATTGATGAATATTTCTATGTGAATAAAAGCCTAAATTAAATCTGTTCATCATATAAAACGATTGTATCTCTACAGAAAAATGTTGACTAAACTGCTTGATTCAAATTATTTTACGATCTCTTTTTAATGGTAGCACACAGGTAGCAAAAGACCATTTCAAATGTAATATGTAAAATGGCAATATATTAATTAAATTTACATTTTCCATACCATATGTGCAATGTTTGGGGCAAAGTGACAATTCAAATTCAATAATATAATTAAATTAGCCATTTCCTACACTTGTTTTAACATATAATTTAAACATATACTTAACATTTTTATAAGTTGCAAAATTTTAATTAAAATGTATTACAAAAATTATTAGAGATGTTAAAAGGGATAGTTCACCCAAAAATGAAAAACTCTTTCAATAATTATTCACCCTCATGTCTTTCCAAACCTGTAAGACTTCCGTTCATCTTCAGAACACAAATGAAGATCTTTTTAAATAAATCGGAGAGCTTTCTGTCCCTCCATTGACAGTCTAAGCAACTAAAACTTTGATGCTTCAAAAAGTTCATAAAGAGATAGTAAGACCATTTGAATTGAGCAGTTTAATTCAAATTTTCTGAAGAGACTCGATCGCTTTATATGATGAGCAGATTTAATTTAGTCTTTTCTTCACATTTAAACATTGATTAGCGAACATAAACAGAAGCTCAACCGAACATACTTGACATGTGAGACCAAACCTCTTTCTCAAACGTGCTGCGCAACACACGAAAGTGAACCTCATTTGTTCTCGCATGTCAAGCGAACATGCTTGAGCTTCCGTTTACCGCTTCTGATGTGTGAAATGATTAATGTTTATGTGTGAATAAAAGCCTAAATTCAACCTGTTCATCATAAAGGAAGCAATCATGTCTTCACAAAATTTAGACTAAACCCAGGGCTCGACATAAGCAATGGCCAGATGGCCCGGGGCCAGTAAAAGAGTATGTCGGGCTAGTTGATTGGCCAGTGAATGGCCATCAGCAAAACAAACAGCAAACGTCATACACAGTGGCGCGAAGAGTGTCAATGTTACTTCAGGTTATTTATAACGTGTTAAAATGTCAAAGAACTACGAGGCTGATACGAGAAAGAGGACATTCCTAGTAGGGCTGGGCGGTATATCGAGTTTGTACAATAGGCCTAGGCTATATCGATTTTTTTTTAAACGATATGGAATGAGGCAATACGGTTTATATCGATACAGTAGTTTGATACGAGCACATCTGAAAAATAGCGGAGTAACGTTGTGTGAGCTCCTGCAGTGAAAGAACATAGTACAATTTGTCCTAAACATGACAAGTTTATATTAAGCGCTTCAAAATAACTGGTGAGATATAGTTAACAAGATTAAAGCAGCTTGCCCTGTCAGATGCTCTGACTGTTGCTGACTGACTGATAAATACTGGCGCTGTTTAATGCGTTTGAGACGTGGTGCTTTCCTCAGTGCTTAACTTACATTTCACAGGTATATTCTCCATCTGTAAATGTTAGAAAGTCAAACAAATATGTCCATTTCACTGTCAGGAGAGGACGAGCAGCTGCAAGTGAATCTCCGCTAAAATTCAAGCTTCCGTTAATGAGCGCCGCCGCGCGCACGCGCGCCAAACAGACGAGCACAATAGTAACGCAATCATTCTGACTAAAATAGACATATTGCTAAAATATTTGTTGTTGGAGACAATAAATGTGCCATATGTGGAATTTTAAACCTACAAGTATGTTTTTATGAAAGTGACCATTATAATGGGGTAATCAAATGCAGGCTAATAGCCTATAATTAGTTTGTGCTTTTGTTTTTGTTTTTATTTTCATTTTTAGTTTAGCCTTTAGTCATTTTAAGAACAAAAGCATTATTTTTGTTTTTAGGTTGTAATGTTACAATGTTAGAATGTAATGTGATTTTAACCACCTTTTTGCACATAATATATTGCATAATGCATAGCCTACATTACATTCCCTATATTTGTTTCCATATCCTTCAATATCAACATTGTTTGGATATCATTGAGCAGGATGTGAAATAACATTTTTTAAATAAATACAGATTTTCTTTATCCAAATAGAAAAACGTAGAAAGTACCGAGATATATAGCCTATCGTATATCGTCATTTAACCAAAAAATACAGAGAAATGATTTTTTTGGCCATATCGCCCAGCCCTAATTCCTAGTGTCATGGAAAACACAGTATACCTGGGTGGAGATGAGGGCATGTACTGTTTCGTTTGCCGGAAATTTCTAACAAAAGCTGACCGAGCCGTTATGCAAAATGCATAACCGGCCTGCCCGACGGGCTATCTAAAAATAGTGTAATCAAATTCCCCCCTAAACTTCTTCCTAGCCCCCCTAAAAATGTGTGATTAAGTGTAAGCTACACAAATTCGTGTTCGTTTCAGTCTTGTTATAATCAGATTCAGCGCATTCTTCATTTTTTTCTTCATTGACAGTTTTTTAGGTCATAAATGTTAAACGAATGACAAAAATATAATCAGGCAAACTAATATACTTTTGTCTAATTTCGCCATTTTGAAGTGAAAATAGGCCTATGTAACGTTACTCATCACTCATGTAATGTAATAATTAGTTTACTGTCATTGTGAGGGGACAAGAATTAAAAAAAATAATCAAAAATGAATCCTAACACGCCACTTTTGGCTTTCGGGCGCACGTACACTTTTAGTAAGGATCCTACGCACAGTTTTATAAATGAGACCCCAGATCCTGCTAAAATATGACACAATAATCTGAGTGTAAGAAAGTGATATACAGGTTGAGACGATATAGGTTTTGTGTTGTGACAAGATGTTTTTTGACCCTTAATGATTTTTATTCTATTTTATTACCAGCACAAGGTAGCGTGGCACAAGAGAGTATTTCAACTGTTAACTCTATCGAAGACAATGAAGAACCATCTTCCAGATCAGCCTTCAGAGATCCTCCTGATGACCTAACAACTGAACTACATGGCAATGCTGAGTATGATCCATCTCAATTATTTGAGGAAGCTCTCCCTGATGTGGGGGATTGGACATATGATGATGGACATTTGTTAAATGAGGGATTTGAAGAGGGTTTGAGTGAGGACTGTGCAGAAGAGTCAAATTTCAAGGACACAAACCATTATATGACAATGCATCAATAACTGTTGCAGAGAGCCTTCTGATCATCATGGCTTACGTAAACTGTCATAAAGTAACTGATAAGGCCCTTAGTGATTTGCTTAAAATGTTTAAGTTGGTTTGTCCTGATAGTCTGAATACAGACTGCTTAAACAGTGTACAGAAGTTAAAAGACTTTTTTTTCTCACATGCTGCATCATCTCCTATTGTATTGCATAAATATTGCAGTACTTATTTTGGGTCATTAGAAGGTGAACAATTACAATGTCTATCTTGTGGGACCAGTGTGTCAGAAGAAAGATCCTCATCCTTCATAGAGGTTCCAATTGATGCTCAAATAAGGTCATTGTTTCTCAAGCCAGGATTTCAGGAGAAACTTAACTTTAGATTAAGCAGGAAGAAGACAGATCCTAACAACATTGAAGATATATATGATGCAGAAATTTACAAACAGCTTGTAGATGGGGGTGGTCCTCTTAGTGACCCTAAAAACATCTCACTTACTTGGAACACAGATGGGGTACCTATTTTCAAATCGTCCAAGTTTTCAGTGTGGCCTTTTTATTGTATCATCAATGAACTGAGTTTCATGGAACGCACAAAAAGAGAGAATATGATATTTGCTGGACTTTGGTATGGGGACTCAAAACCATCCATGGTTACATTCCTTAGACCACTAGGTGACACACTGAGTAAACTTGCAGATGATGGAATTCTTGTGCAACCTGCAGAGTTGACATCTGAACCTTTTGTGTGTAAAGTGCTCACCATTGCTGGAACATGCGACTTACCTGCTAAAGCATTAGTCCTTAATTCAGTGCAATACAATGGGAAATTTGGATGTCATAAATGTGAGCAGCCAGGAGAGACTGTAAAGACAGGGGAAAGGGGGCATGTTCATGCATTTCCATACCAACATAGAGATCCAAAAGGCCCACTGCGCACAAATGAAAAGTTTGCTCTTGATATGAAAATCTCAAATGAGACCAAAACCCCCGTTAAAGGGGTGAAGGGTCCCTGTTGGCTTAGCAAACTTAAATGTTATAACCTTATCAAAGGCACTGCCATAGATTACATGCACTCAGTCCTTCTTGGAGTAATGCGCCTTCTGATGGTTCTGTGGTTTTCTCCAGAGTTTTCTCGTCAGCCCTTCAGCATGGCAAAAAATGCAAAGGAAATTGACAGGCGATTTCAGGATATCTCTCCTCCATCCTCCACTCGATATCCTCGATTAGTGACATCTCACAGAATGTTTTTTAAAGCATCAGAATATCGGGATATTTTGATCTTCTATGGACCTGTTGTTTTCCATGGAATTCTTGCAACACTGTACTACAAGCACTTCCTTCTACTAAGTGAAGCCATTTTCATTTTGTTGATGGAATCCATATCAGTTGAACAGTCAAGTCAAGTCAAATATATTTATATAGCGCTTTTCACAATACAGATTGTATCAAAGCTGCTTCACAGTATCAATCAAAACAACTTAACAATGTTTGTTTATTACTGGAAAAAAGACATCCAAGTTTGGTAGAGCTGATCAATGGTATGATTGGTTAATTAATTTGAATATCCCCAACTGAGCAAGCCAAAGGCAACAGTGGCAAGGAACCGAAAAAACTCCATCCAGTGACCTAATGGTGTCCTAACACCCCATCAGATGACCCAATGGAGAAAAAAAAACCTTGGGAGAACCCAGGCTCAGTCGGGGGCCAGTTCTCCTCTGGCGTTTATTAACTAGAGGCCGAATTTACAGTAACTGTAAGATAAAAAATGTATATGAATGCCTGGCTAAATAGATGCGTCTTCAGTCTAGTTTTAAATTGGAAGAGCGAGTCTGAGCTACGAACAATATCAGGAAGGCTATTCCAGAGCTTCGGAGCTAAATGTGAAAATGCTCTGCCTCCTTTGGTGGATCTGGATATCCTAGGAATGACCAGAAGCCTCGAATTTAGTGATCTTAAAGAGCGCGATGGATTGTAAGGCGATAGAAGATCCGTTAAATAGACTGGAGCTAAACCATTTAGAGCTTTATAAGTCAAAAGCAATACCTTGTATTTAATACGGAACTTTATAGGTAACCAATGAAGTGATGATAAAATCGGTGTTATATGATCATATTTTCTTGATCTAGTAAGAACTCTAGCGGCTGCATTTTGGACTAACTGTAGCTTGTTTATTGAAGATGCAGGACAACCAGCTAATAAAGCATTACAGTAATCTAGTCTCGAGGTCATGAATGCATGAACTAACTTTTCTGCATCAGAGACTGATAGCATATTACGTAGCTTAGCAATGTTTCTAAGGTGGTAAAAGGCAGTTTTTGTAACATATGAAATATGCTTTTCAAAAGACAGGTTGCAGTCTAATGTAACACCCAGGTCTTTTACTGTAGCGGATAAAGTAACAGGGCATCCTACTATGTTAAAGTCGTGCTGACGACGTCTGTTTATTTGTTAGTCTAGCCACGGTATTAAATAAAAACCTTGGATTATTTCGGTTGTTTTCTATTAATTTGCTGAGGTGCTCAGCCCTGGCCGTTTTAAGTGCCTTTTTATAAAGTGACATACTGTCTTTCCACGCGATTCTAAAGACCTCTAAATTAGTTTTTTTCCATTTACGCTCTAAATTACGGGTTTCTCTCTTTAAAACATACGTAGTATTATTGTACCATGGTGCTATACTTTTTTCTCTGACCTTTTTTAATCTAATGGGTGCAACAATATCCAATGTTCTAGAGAGAATGGTGCTCATAGTGCTAGTTAGTTCGTCTAATTCATCTGTTTGTTTGGGTTCAGGCAGCAGCTGAGACAGATCAGATAAGCTATTTGAGAAATGATCTATGGTGGATGGACGAATTGTTTTACCTGGTCGATAACGTGGCGCAGCATGACATATTACAGCAGTGCGTAATATGCAAGTTACCAAGTAGTGGTCAGTGACATCATCACTTTGTGGAATGATATCTATATCGGTTGGATCGGTTCCATATGATATAATTAAATCGAGTGTATGATTAAGACGATGAGTTGGTCCGGTGACGTTTTGCTTGACCCCGAAGCAGTTTAATAAATCTGTAAACGCAGCCCCTAACGCATCATTTAAATTAGCTACGTGTATGTTAAAATCTCCAACAATTAATGCTTTATCGACGTTGACCAAAAGATCTGATAGAAAGTCAGCAAACTCTTTTAAGAAATTGGCGTAAGGCCCTGGAGGTCTATATACGGTAGCCAATGCTAGAGATAATAGGGATTTTTTTCTTACATCTAAGAGCGTAACATTTAGCACAAGCACTTCAAACGAATTAAACCTATGACGAGTTTTCTGAGTAACATTAAGGATATCTCTGTAGATTGTTGCAACACCGCCGCCACGACCGATCAGACGGGGCTCATGCTTATAACAGTATCCTGGCGGAGTAGACTCATTTAGACCGAAATAATCATTTGGTTTAAGCCAGGTTTCAGTAAGGCACAGAACATCGAAATTATTATCTGTGACCATTTCATTTACAATAACCGCCTTAGGTGTGAGCGATCTAATGTTTAGAAGACCTAGCTTTAGAAATTGTTTTTGTTCACTAATAGCGAGATTTTTTGTTTTAATAACAATTAGATTTTTTCTAGATCCCGCAGTAGATTTATTATTTGATCTTAGTAAACGAGGAATAGACACAGTTTCTATGCAATGTTCTACACTAGTATTAATATCAATTAAATTGGTGCAGTAGAGACTGTGATTTGGATTTTTGGTTACTAGTCAAATGGTATTTAACATCTTGGAGATGTTATCCGACAGAAGATCTGCCCCGATTCTACTTGGGTGTAAGCCATCAGCGCGGAAGAGCCTTGGTCGCTCCCAAAACAGATTCCAATTATTTACAAAAATCAGTTTCTGCTCATTGCACCATGACAATAACCATTCATTTAGCGCGAATAATCTACTGAACTTTTCATGCCCTCGTCGGTACGTAGGAAGCGGTCCAGACACAATAATCGATGTTTCAGGCGATGTGCTGCGTACCGTATCGATAAGGCTCCTGAAGTCTTTCTTCAGAACCTCCGTCTGTCGCAGCCTAATGTCGTTAGCTCCCGCGTGCAGCACAACAGCTCCGACGCGCTCGTCACCGTTCAAGATCTCAGTTACCCGCGCAGTGATATCGAGAACACGAGCACCAGGAAAGCAGTGACTGTGCACCTTACTTTTACCTAACGTAGCGTGGACGTGTCGGACGGTGGAATCGCCGATGATCACAGCATCGCGTTCCGTTTCGCGAAGAGGGGAGAAGCGGTTCTGAGTGGAGATCTCGAAAACCGGGAGGGGCGAAAAGATTCTTGTCCTGGCACGCGGCTTCCGCGGAACCACCCAGGCTTCGTGGTGGTGTGTTGGAGCCGGAGTGAATGAAATCATGGCTGATCGTGACCTGGACGCTCGGGACCAATGCTGAGAAACGCACGGAGTAGACGAGGTCAGCGTCAGCGGATTACTAACGTTAATCACTGATCCGTGTGCATCAGCGCGTGATGTCTCAAGAGCTAAACGCCGGTCTCTCAGCTCAGCTTGTCTCTCTAGAAGGTCACGGATCTGCTTTTCTACAGCTTCTAATTCAGACTGCACCGCGAGCAATTCAGATCTGTTCTCATCTGCACCAAAAGGTAGACAACATACACCTGACATATTCGCCATTTTAACAGATGGACAGTAAGTTAGCAATGATGCAACCAGTGATGCTATTAATATTTATACTAATTTATGACTCAAGTCTTGGGTAAAAACCGTCTTTTTAGTGGTATGGGTGTAATGTAGACGCACGATAGACGGGAAAACAAACAAACTCACAGCAGGCAACGAGGCTGACAAAAGCAGTCGATCGCAGGGCGAACAGCAGTGAAGCGGTGTCTCGCTCTACGACCAACATCCAATGTTCAAACCGTATTTGCGCAAACAAACAAACGCAAACAAACAAACTCACAGCGGGCAATGAGGCTGACAAAAGCAGTCGATCGCAGGGCGAACAGCAGTGAAGCGGTGTCTCGCTCTACGACCAACAACCAATGTTCAAACCGTATTTGCAGATTGAGTTCTTCTTTACCTCAGAACATTCATATGCCAAATGGGCCCTTGTTCATGAATTCAAAGTTGCTGGTTTTTCTTTGCTGCATGATAGTGTAACAAATGGTACATGCAGTCATGTTGTTCCCCTATTGGAAACCTCTGTTAATACAGTAGTTTCCTTGGATCATATATTGGGTAAAGTTGTTTTCTTTGACTTGACATCTATGCCTGGCATTGTTTTTGCAGCTAATTTCCCAAACACACTTGAAAAGTTTTAACCCCTTAATATTGGGTTTATACTGGATGCAACAGTGGGTCATGGTCAGGGTGTGTGGTGGCAAGATGAATTGCCTCTATTGTATTATCAGGGTGCTTGAATGAATTGAATTAAAACAGCATGTGCTCTATTATGTGTTACACAATCTTTTACTGCTCTATACAATAGAGCTTTGCTGTGAATTCTGTCAGCACAATGTCAACATTTAGAAAGTTCACAAAGGTGTCTTTTGAGCACATCATGGCTTATGTTTTGATGGGTTATGTTTTGGAACTCAAAATTGTAATTAATGAATTGTATGGCTTGTGTCAGAAATCAACACATTTTGTACGTTGAACATTATGTAAACCATCTCAAATTATTTGCCTGAATTGACTTCTTTTCTTAAATTTTGCGCTGAGATAAACTGAGATATGATTGAGCTATAATATTAAATAATGTCTCATATTGAGACTAATTTGAGAGCTTGCACTACTCTATTTTTTCTTTTTGCTGAAACACTAGAAAGAGACAACTGTAAGAGAATCTGAGAACTCAAATAGTGAGCAGTACGAGACATATTCCTCACTGAGATATAACTGAGATCAAATTGAGACATATTTGAAAGCGGCACAGTATGTCTCATTTTTCTCTTAGTTGAGATCAGGAAAAGAGACAGCTGTGAGAGAATTTAGAGAACTTGCACTGTGCTCAATGTGAGACTTAATTCTCAGGATAGACATTTGAGAAGAATGAGAAAACCACTTTGGTCTCAATTAGTGCTCATTTATATCTAGGAGATGTAAATGTGACATAAAGGAGATCTCATCTTCAATTTTGCTTTGCTATGGGGAGTTACCCAGCATGTTCATGTCTTCATAATAGCCTGCAGGTAAATGGACAGACCCCAAAATAGACCAATCCCAGCTCATAGCACATCAATTCTGTTGACATTCAAATACAGTAGTCATCAACTAAGCATTATCTTTTAATGACTTCATCATGTGTGTGGCCCCTCAACTAAAGTGATGACTTGGTCCTTTGAAACACTGATGAACAATGTGCTATTAATGGTGGCATAAACGTGAAATGACATGAATATGAACATGAACGTTCAAGCCTTTGCAAACAATGTACTGTGGACACAAATGGACTTTGATCTTAACTTTACTGCTTTATTCCAACGTGATCTCATGAGAATAGGTGTGTATTTTTACGTAAAGTGTAAGTTAGTTCTATCATACGTACATTTATTTACGTTTTATACACGCAGAAACGACTCTATTGCATTCTCAATTAAGTTTTCAGTCGCATTTATTAATATAATACTCATAAATATTAACATTTTGCTCGTTTTGCCTGCATGGTGTTAAACAAGAATAGGCCTACACTTTAAAACCTTAAAAATACCTTCTTTACTCGTTTAACCATTTTGTAATATAGTTTATTTACCGTGAGACACAAAAAGCGTTTTCTCCTATAAAACACAACATAAATTCACAAAAGACATCAATTTTATTAGTTTGATGTAATCCAAATCTTTAGAATCCATACGTTGTTTGCAAGAAACAGATCCAAATTCAGTCTTTTATCCAGTGATCTTCATCTCCATTTCTCAGCAGCGACCGTAAACGACAAATCCCGCGCTGGTGATGAATTCAAATTCAAAAATTGCGCCCTCAAGAAACGTTACGTCATGTTTTACGGCAGTGATATCAAACGCTCATTGGCTCTTCCCTGCTTCGTCACAGATTGCGACATGCCGTGTTTCAGTCGGTGACGGTGTAGTACATTTGAAATGGAAAAGCGCGCACGCCTTCACAGAGCGAACCCGAATCCGGATTAACATGTTCATGGATTATTAACTTAACTTAAATCTGCTCTGTACCTCATACAAAACTATTATAATACTGCCAGAGAGGACTGCGACTGCAACACATCATCATGTTAACGACTTTTGGTACCGGTTTTGACATTTTCGCATAAATAAATTATTGTGATTATACTTGTCTGTCTGTTATGTTTTTCTTCATAATTGTAGTCTACGTAGTTTTAAGGAATGGTTATGGGTAGGATTAGTGGCTCAAAATATATTTTAATGCTATATTGTTAATAAAACTGCCATTTCTCTACACATCTCTGTCCATTACGTTTTATCCTTTTTATATTCTGTATAAAATGGGTATGTTTAGGTTTGGGAATCGGGTTAAGGGATCTTACATTTATCTATAAAATGGTAAAAGGGAAATTATACATATATCTTTATGATATGGAATATACGTAAATAACGTTTTGTAGCTGTAAAATCATAATAATGTTACGTTTAAATGTTGCAGATATGTCCATATTATACGTTTCAGCATCTATCCAAACGTACAAAAAAGTACGTTTTATATCTTTGAAAATAACGTATTAATACCTACGTATTAACAATGAGACCTGTTTATTCTGAAACAGTACCAGTTAAATCAACAGCAATACTTGGGAAGAGACATGAACATGCTAGATAACTCGAATCATAATGAAAACACATTGTTCATCAGTGTTTCAAAAGACCAAGTCATCACTTTAGTTGAGGGGCCACACACATGATGAAGTCATTAAAAGATTATGCTTAGTTAATTATGACTGTATTTGAATGTTAACAGAATTCGTGTGCTATTTGCTGTGATTGGCCAATTTTGGGGTCTGTCCGTTTACAGGCTATGAAGAAGACATGAACATGCTTGGAAACTCAGATCATAATTCAGAAAAACAGTTCTCACATTAATTGATATAACGTTACTGTTCTAGCCTGTATGCATGCATGAGGTAATGTGGATTTTTGTATTAATAATTCGAAGAGTAGTCTTGCATGCATGAATTAATGCTTTTTTTATGCTTGAGTTCATGAATCATGAATTCATTGATGATTCATGTACCATATGTAGCTTTATCCACAATGGATAGTAAAGACACATTTTTTTGTGACCAAAGAAAACATCATGATCATGCGTAATAAATCATAATTCATGATGATGTACTCATCTTAGTTAATGTTTTAATTAAGGTGTTGTTCATCCATGAAGTCATGAATGAAAAACGTTGAACTCGTGTTAGTTCCTGATGATTCATGAGATATTAATGCATGAATTAATGCCTAATTCATTCATGAATTTATACATGAATTCATGATAATTCATGTACCCTTACCGTAAAGTGTTACCGATTTTTTTTTTTTTTTTTTGTACATCAAGGCATATGTGAAGAGGAATAGTTTCCTTAAAAATTACATTTGTCCTTAACTCACCCAAAGAAGGTCAAGGAAAACCATCAAGGGTTTCAATGACTCATGGGTTAGTTAATGGTGACTATTTTAATTTTTTATTTTTTTTTTGTCAAACTTGCCCTTTTAAACACTTTTTTTCAATGACGGTTTTAATGGCTTCTGACTGTTCTTCAAGGAAAGACGTTTGAATGACAATGTATTTTAAATAGTTTTCAAAGATGTTCCACATAGCACACATTGTGTTTTCTTTTCCTTTACAAAAATTATCCAGGCACATTTTGGAATTAGAATACATTTACAGACAGCTTGATGGACACAAGCAGTTTGATAAAGTTTTGCACTTCAGTGGAGGCCTGATGAACAAACATAACCCAAACATAATATTATTTTTTTCTTTGGAATTGCAGTTTACTTTCTTTTTGTGAAATGCATTAAAAGCAAACACACTTTGCTATTTTTTTATTAATAGGTTGTTGTACATGTAGGAATGTAAACATGTTTGTTTCATTTTGCATTGTAAAGGAAAACATTTCTGTACACATTTGTGTTTTATATAAATTGTCAAATTCTGGCTTAATGTGTTATAAGTGTTTGAAATGTTTTTGAAAGTGTGACACCTGCTTAAGCTGTTCCCTAGTAAAAAGAATTTATTACATATTTGCTGCCTCTGTAGTCATCATTGAATTATGGGGAAAACGGGTGATATTCATTAATTTATAACATAGTAGTAACTTGACTAAATGGGATTCATTGGAAGAGATGTAAACATATCGGCTTAACATCAAGGATTAAATTTAAGATAACATGATTAATTGAAGTTCAATAAAAAACATCAATTCAAGTTAAAAATAAGTATTTAAATCATGTTTAGTGAATGTCATCTGTTCATGTTAAATGAACACAAATATTTCAAGCTGGTTGAACATCATCCATTGTTGTTAAGATAATGTGGTGTAATCACGTGGAACCACTGTCCACGATTAAATCATGTTCAACCAATGTGCTATTTTTTTGAGTGTATCTTAGCTGCTCCACATCAGCTATTCACACCTTACATGGCCCACATAGCCGGTCTCCCACACAGATAGCTTACCACCTCTGTAGGAACAACTCTCGTGTTCCCACAAGTGTGCCAGTAGGCCTCAGACATCCAGCCCTGCCACTCACCAGGACCCCCCTGAAGACCCGGCAGAGCAGTGTAATGGACATCCTTCAGCTTGAAGCAGGCAATGACCTGCCACGGCAGAGAAAGGAACAGTTAGACGACAACGAAAGTGGACGTCTGACACCCAACCTGAGCCACCAAGAGCTGACCAGCATCATCTTCTCCTTGGCCAAGCTCCCGCAGGCCTCTGACAGGAAGTAAATGAACTAACGCTGCCAGCCACAGAGTTCCACAGAGAACGAACCCTGCTCAGCGTGAGAAGGCACAGTACAGATGCAAAGACCCTGACAGAGTGGAGCAACTGAAGGAGATCACCAGTCTTCAGGTGGCTCTGACCGCTGCTGAGCACCAGCCAACAGACGGGAAAAGAACTGTTTCACTTAAATAACTTAATGAACTGGTTGAACTCAAAGAGAGAGACGCTAAAGCCTTCGGCGTGCAGCCAGAGCTTAAGTCCGAACACTGACTCCGCAATGCTGCAACATTATAGACAAGCTCAATGTGGTCCAAAGAGAATTGAAACAGTCCAACCAACTGCACATGGAACCCACAAGAAAGATGTACCCTGCTGAACCTCACATAAGCAGCGTGAGCTTTCCTAGCCCTGTACAAATGGGGGAGGAGCCAAAGCCCTTGACTTAACACCTCACCAGCCAGTTTCCTGGGAGTCTTTGCAGCCGCAGGAGGAAAAGGATTAATTCAGACAAACCCTGAAACGGCTCATGAAGTGACACTCAAGGATCTCAAGCGAATGGTCAGAAACATCCCTGCATTCCCACCAGAGCTTGCAGGAGACCACGACGTCCCTGCCAATCTACGAGACATTGATTTTCACCTGCAGTCTTCGACCGGTGTGACACACCAAGACAGATTCTATCTGCTCTGGATCACATCCCGCCCAGAGTGGCGACACTTTCTGGCTTTGGCTGTGGCACTACCAGCAGCTGGAACAAGCCATCATAATAGGATTCTCATACTTAGAGTCTGAATGCAGACTGGGCGCAATTAGTCACCATTTAGGCAGTACGGCCTGCCCCCACGCAATGCCCACTCAACGATGGTGTGACCTGACACAAAAGGCCTTTAACACACAAGGCCTCCTAAGACCCTATTGACTCTGAACTTCAAAAACCAGAAGGCACACAGCATGACCACAATGCAAGACTCTTCTACAAAGTTCCTAGTCAGCATAGGACATACAACTTTTAAAGTAGATGAAAAAAGGTGTGCTCAAAGAGAAGCAAGAGTCTGCATTAGTAAAATTTGAATTTGACTGATTTAAATAAAAGCAAGAATGCATGTGTAAGACTGTCAACAGACTATGCACTACTTTTTAAAAACATACAGACATTTGCCACCTGCTGGTTGAATTGGCACTGCTGCACACTAGTTTCCATGACAATGACTTGTTACAGGAAACACTAACTTCAAATAGGGAATACGTCACCCTGACGCCAGATTGTAAGCAAACCACCTGAGCTGGGTAAGCTAACATGACCTAGCGCCCCTTCGTTTAAACTTCTGTTAACCTAAAAGTGTGCATTTGATCATTACGATCCGAATAGGACACGACGTGCGATTCGCATTTGGATCACTAATTGCTGGCTTGTTTACAGGCAGATAAAACGATAGCTGGAATTTACATCTCAACTGTACGTGAAAGAGTCTTAAAGGGGTCATATAATGGTACATGCACTTTTACAAGTTGATTGTACTGAAATGTGTGTTGGCAGTGCCTGTACACAACCATCATATAATGATAAAAATCCATCCAGTGTTTTTGTTTTAATCTCCTTATGTTTTCCCCTGCCTCAAATTGAGCCATTCGATTTTGTGACGTCACTAAATCGGACGCCCCTCCCACAATTGATAATTGACAGCAGCGTTTCAACACAGACCCGCCCTGAGCGAGCTGTCATCATAGTCCGCCATTGTTGATACACTGGAGCAGAATTGCATCAAAGCGATTGTGGTGTTCTGTTCTTGGCTGTAATAAGGAACACAGCAGTCATTTTGGTGTTCCTAAATTCGAACCGCTGAAGACACAGTGGCTGAGTTTTATTTTTGAAGGGAATATTCCCAACGATCAACGTAAATGCTTTTATGTTTGCGCTAATCATTTCTCACCAGACTGCTTTCTCAACGAGGGTCAGTATAAATCTGGTTTTGCTAAGAAGCTGGTCCTGAAAAAAGAATCGGTACCAACTATTCGTGTTCCTGCTGCACCTCCAGAAGAAGTGAGTGTAACGTTTTATTAACCTTTAAATATTAATCTTTGCAAATCGCTTGCACGCTTCACGATGAATGCGGCTAATGTTTACACTCAGGGTATTACAGCATGTTCTCTATGTAACGTTACGACGATCTCAATATAATTCATAATCCCACGTTTATAATGAACAACGCGTTATGGTTAATGTGTTATTAAAAACTGTGTACGCAGGTGTACATTACGTGACATTACGTTAACCAACCATTCAGAAACGTCCTGTTTTAGCCTTAATTGTCGAACTTCTTCGGGGCCGTCATCTTGTTCTGGGTCCGACTCCGGTTCAAATTGGTATGGTTGCACAGTTTGTGTCCTCAGAGACTCCCGCTGACATTCTTGTTCCAAAATATACCCTCAACTGTTGTCAAGGCAACACTCCACATGCGGTTGTGTCAAAACCAAAATGCCCCACAGAACAGAGGGGCGGAGTGAGCAAAGCTCATTATCATTTAAAGGCATATGCACTGAAACGGCGTGCTGAAAACAGAGCTGTTTTTGATCAGGTAAAATGAGTGTTTTCTTATAATACTAATGAGAATTTTTAATAAAAGTATATTACAAAGTTTTCATTTAGACCCTAAAGATTCATATTAACTTGTACAAAAATGGCATTATATGACCCCTTTAAACACATCTTAGCATATGTTCAAATGGTATCGGTATAAGTTTAATCGGATTTTGGCAAAAAAATCCTAACTTCAGCATTAAAGCATAAGTCTGTTTGACAAAGGAATCTCATCTCAGCGGCATGTAAACTGTACCGGTATTTATTATTCTGTTTTTGTTGAAGAAATCCAAATTGCAGTATTGCTTAATCTGTTTCTGATGAAGAAATCTCAGTACAGTGTTATATATACGTAGACTTGGGTGACGATCCCCTTTCTACAATGTAAAGGCCTTACAAATTATTGTTAGATTGATGTAATTCATCTAAATTTTAGCTGCATCTACAAGCATAGCTACCTAGCGATCAAAACTGTGTTTCACTCGCTGAAAGGAATGTCAGTATTCATGCACGAGATGGACATAACTATGTATGCTTAGACAAGCTTTGACTTAAAGGAAATCTATTTCCTTAAGTTGTTTAAAGTAAAGAGAAGAGTTACATGAGTAAAATTTGCACATGCCAAACCATATTTGCATTTTACTGAATGTAACATCAAGTTTTTGAAAAACTTAAAGTATAGGCGCCACATTTTAACTAGTTTAAACATGCATAACTCGTTTAAAATATGCCGACATTCGTCATTGACTGTTGAATTGCTGCACTGATTCCCATGACAACCACTTGTCACAGGAAGTGCTAACCTGTGATGTCTTTTGTAAACAAACCAGCCTAGCTGCGCAAAAAAATATTCAGACTTATAAAACCATGAGTACGCCAGAACCTGTGCAACATTCACTTTATAAATCCCAGTCAGCCAGAGTCAGCGGAAGATTGTGCGCACATGCGTCTCCTCCCCGAAATAACCATATAAGGAGCTTACAATGCCTAGTTTTACTATGCATATCCTCATCTGCATATCATTTGCATATGATTATTCAGCCACGTGATCATCTAACATGTTTACCGGTAGGTAGCCTACAAGACATTAGTCAATATGAAATATGGATGTGCGTCACGTCACATTAATAAAAATAATTTAGTTTGCCTTTTTTTTTAAATAAATAAATGAAATAGTGTAAAATACATTTATTTTTCTCAATCTTTTCCACGGGCTAAATCGTATTTTTAATTGAAACAGATTTAGACCATGTTGTGCATTATTTGCACGAAGCTATTTTCTCAGACAATTATTCATCTATTCATTTAATATTCAGCTATCATGATAAGCAATTATAGTTAAAACATTAAAGCACAGCATGCCAGAAGAAAAGTGTTCAAAAGCATTGCATCCACAACAAATATTTCTATTTATTGAATATTTAAATTTTTGTCAAGTCATATTCATTTATATAGCGCTTTTAACAGTGTAGGGTGTTTCAAAGCAGCTTTACAGAGACAAATGGATAATACTTGGTATTATCTAGCTATTTATCTAGCTTTTTCTAGCTAAAGTTAGTTGTGATTAATTCACTTCCGTCGCAACGTTCATTAGTTATTAAATTAGGGGCCGCTAAGACGACACCGTTCTCTCTACACAGACTTTAATGCGAACCTGTGATAAACTCTGATGGCGTTCACATGCGCATTAAGAAATTATTCTAAGATTATGTGCATTTCAATCTATGTTCGCAGATTATTTCTCTCTCTACAGACCAAGATCAAATGAACTTGTCTGGCGATGTAATGATTTCATGTAGGTGTTATGTGGGTGGAGGATGAACCCAACAGCAGACAGCAGATGCAATGAACACAGGATTTATTGAAGACAAAAAGGGAAAACAAAGCCCACGAGGGGGCAAAACAAGACAGGACTATATGGTGACTAACTAGACAACGACACTGACAAAATACTAGAAAACAAACAACACTACGAGAGATACTAACAATGACTAGACTTTCTATGACAAGACTTTCACAGGATACTCACAAGTAACATTTGGCAATGAACCGACACAAGACAGCAAACACAAGGGGATTAAATCAGGAGACTAATCAAGACATAACAGGTGACACGGGTAAAGCAATAAAGACTGGATCAGGATAACAAGGGGGCGGGGTTAAGAGACGAGACAACACCAGCACATGGCCCAAACAGGCCATGCGCTAGTACACAAAACATGGTTCTGCCATGATCCTGCCACAAGACTAGGAAAATCAAGAACATGATGGCAGAATCATGACAGAACCCCCACCTTAAGGAGCGGCTTCCAGACGCTCCTCAAAGGGACACTAAGCACAAGACAAGACAGAACGAGACATAGACAAAAACCAACAAAACATAGCGAACATCAACAACGGCATACATGAATAAACTATAACAGGGTTCGGGTGGAAAATCAAAAACAACATATAAGGCAGAGGGGGTGGAGGAAACACAAAGTTCATGGGGGTGGAGCAGGGTGGATGGGAGGACTGGGGGTCTTGGGTCCATGGGATGAGGGCTGAGGACAAGAACTCAGGGCAGGTCTGGAGGAAGACACACGGGACGAGACTTGGGCGAAACAGTCCGGGGTTTCGTGGTGGCAGGGGGAACAGTCCGAGGTGAGGTGGAGACAGGGAAAGCAGACCGAGGACTAGTGGCGACAGGGACAAACGGGGAAACAGTCCGGGGACTAGTGGAGACAGGGACAAACGGGGAAACAGTCCGGGGACTAGTGGAGACAGGGACAAACGGGGAAACAGACGGGGATGCTGCAGCAACAGACTCAGACACAGAGGACACGGAGGATGAGGTAACGGGACTTCCCCGGGATATGGCAGGTGACGGGGCAGGACTGGGTGCGGCGCTCACGGCGACCTCGGTGCGCCTCGGGTGCGGCGCTCACGGCGACCGGCTCGGGTGCTGCGCTCACAGGGACAGGCGTGGGTGCTGCGCTCACAGGGACAGGCGTGGGTGCTGCGCTCACAGGGACAGGCGTGGGTGCTGCGGACAAGGCAGGACAGACAGGGGGTTCAAGGATCGCGACAAGACGGGACAGGTAATTAGAAAGGGCCTTGGCCGCAATGATGACCGGCATCTCCTGATGAGCAGAAACAGCTTGCAGAACATCTTTAGCGGCTAGATCGGCCGCAACTCTCTCTGCAGATCCTGGAACAGCGCTTGCAGTAGCGGGCTCTGGAACAGCGCTTGCAGTAGCGGGCCCTGGAACAGCGCTTGCAGGAGCGGGCTCTGGAACAGCGCTTGCAGTAGCGGGCTCTGGAACAGCGCTTGCAGTAGCGGGCTCTGGAACAGCGCTTGCAGTAGCGGGCTCTGGAACAGACAGAGGGCAAGAGGCTCCCCTCTTCCTCTTCTTCTTCCTGGGTCGCGGAGCAGAGACCGTAGCCGGACTTGTGACCAGTTGAGGCTGTACAGCAGGGACTGCAGTCTCAGCGGAAGAGGACTCCGAAGTCGACTCCCACGACAGCCGTCTCTCTCGTTTGCCACGGAGATCAGCGGGTGCAGATGATGCCTCGGGAGTCGAAGTGGGACGAGTCTGGTCTCCAAGCGTCACGACGCCTAACATACGGCCCTCCGGGATCACCGGCAGACAGGCAGGAGATGACGACACGATGGGACCCTGCGGCTCCTTACGAGACAAACAGTCCACCATGTCCCGGAACGGGCGGTGGACCAACCTCTCCCGTTCAGCCAGAGGAGGCGGAGCGTTGAGACCCGTGATGAGGTAACGGTTGACAAGGATCTCAGGTAAGAAAAACCTCCTTGCTTCCACGGCCTGAGCATATCTCCTCAGGGACCTCTCTCCCTGGGGAGGGAAAGGAAGCTTGCCCAACTTGCTGTTGGTGATAGCTGACTGCCACCATAATTCCTGGTCAGCTGACTGTCGCTTAAGCAGGGAGGACATACTATCTGCTGGGTTCAGTTTTGGTCGGTTCATTCTGTTATGTGGGTGGAGGATGAACCCAACAGCAGACAGCAGATGCAATGAACACAGGATTTATTGAAGACAAAAAGGGAAAACAAAGCCCACGAGGGGGCAAAACAAGACAGGACTATATGGTGACTAACTAGACAACGACACTGACAAAATACTAGAAAACAAACAATGACTAGACTTTCTATGACAAGACTTTCACAGGATACTCACAAGTAACATTTGGCAATGAACCGACACAAGACAGCAAACACAAGGGGATTAAATCAGGAGATTAATCAAGACATAACAGGTGACACGGGTAAAGCAATAAAGACTGGATCAGGATAACAAGGGGGCGGGGTTAAGAGACGAGACAACACCAGCACATGGCCCAAACAGGCCATGTGCTAGTACACAAAACATGGTTCTGCCATGATCCTGCCACAAGACTAGGAAAATCAAGAACATGATGGCAGAATCATGACAGTAGGCCTATTTTAAGTGTTTAACTTCAATGAGAATGGCATATTCAATCTAAATGTTTAATATTAGAAGTAAAACATATAGTTTAGTAAATTATTAATTTATTTAAACTGTTATTGTGAACATGCACTGTAGCCTATTTATGATTACTACTCATAATGAAGATTTACGGTTTTACGTCAGGCTATATTATGCGTCAGTTTCACTAAACGGCCCAACGCGCTCGCTGACGCGGACATTTAAGAATGGATGGATATTTGCTTCAAGTGATATGCTTGGTGAGTGAAATTATTATCTTTCTGTAGCTGTATAATTTTCTTTGATTTTCTGCCTAAAAGTGACCAAAAAGACATTTAACTCCAGCTCACCATCGGTGTCGCCAAACTGCGCCGTCTCCAAAACGTTCGTACGCATGGGTCAGAGTTTGCGTGCAGGTGCGCAAATTATCCCGTCAAGTTTGTTTTTATAAATCACAACTTATGCGTCGAAAGTGGCGTACGCCTGTTTCAAGGCCTTTTTTGTGCGTACGCACGCTTTATAAATGAGACCCCTGCTCAGTGACAAAATATACTGTACATCATTACAGACAGACAGACAGGGTGTGTGTACCTGGCAGGTGGTGAGAGACTTGATGTCCGAGAGTGAGTGCGGTACATCCTGCATGGACACCTGGATGTTGGGCGTGTTCCCCTTGAAGTGCAGCGTTTTGGGTTCCTCCAGGAGGCACCCCCCCCCTGCTGTGTTCCGCTGCTGCTACCTCCTGACACAGACAAGAGGACACATCAGTGGTTCACACCTTTTTTCTAGATCAATATTAGAGTCTCATTTTGCTTAAATTACATTTTTCAGATTTCTCACCCGAAACAGATTTCGGGTGAGAAACCTTCTTGTAAGAAACTCAAAAGATAAAAAAAAAAGAAAAAGAGAAGAATAAGAGAAAGCTATTTTGCCATGCTTGGTTTGACCAACTGTAGACTGCATTCTATCTACTAATCTATCTATTTACAGGGCCTGTGATTCTTAATCAGAACTAATTCTGTTCAGGATCTCTCTCTCCTCTGCACATGGGACTGGGTGTGGCTTTTGAACATTAACCCTCTGAGGTCGGCTATCGCGCCGGCGCGATAGTCTCGCTTTTTTTCTTATCAGTGCAAAAGAAACTCAAATAACTCCGTCGATTTTTGTCATACAGACAAGTGTTTTACATTTTTAAAAACTGTTAAATGTCTTCTTTTTTTGTGTACACTAATAATAAAAACAAAAAGTTGTGTTTTTCGTAAAATAAAGAAAAAAAACATGATGCACGTTCTGTCTTCTCTCTCAATGTGAAGTTCATTCTGAAACGCGACAGAAAATGATCTTTAACTCAGCCAATACTTGCCACCCACACATGAAAGTAATGTCTTTACAAAGTTCGAAGTCTCCTTTTTTAAATGAAGTAAATCATATCAAAAACAAATATTCTCGGTTTAAGAAATCCGTATGAAAGCAACGACATGTACAGTTTCTCCAGCCCGAGCTCATTAACTTTAATTTGACCACACCCCCACGCGCGCAGTTGTTCTCATTCAAATGATCCACGTGAAGGAACGCAGAGCTGTTAACGCCCTCATCAGCTCTAAACAAAGAATCAGCGACAGCGACTCCAGTATTTCTCTACTTTTCATCAGTTTGGAAGACTGTTTGTGCTGTGGATTTACCTTGGATTTACCTAAGAAGGACACATTTTTATTATGAGAACAATTTTTAAGGTAAGAGACATATTAGTAAGTAATTAGTAACTCCACAATCCTTCAGACTTCTCGTGACTGAGAGGCTAACAACCACCTTCTGACCTCCTGCAACCAGCACTAGGTCGCCTGAAACCCTCTCTATCCTACATAGAGCCCTAATCACTTCCGGCAACCACAAGCAAACACCTACCCCAAAAATAATGGACTTCAGAATGACAGGTGACGCACTGTCAAGGCACCCGCTCCCTCGACACCTGCTGCACAAGCTCAGAGGCCTGAACTTGGATACTGTCTACATCATCCGCCATGGAACGACCACCATTCCAGGAAACACAAACAACCAGAGGCCACCATGGCCTTCCAGCCTTGTATGCTGGAGGTGTGTCTGATCTTTCTGCACTTTCAACATCACTCGTGGTTGTCCATAGGAGGGACACTAAACACTAAAACTGGTGCAAAGAACTGAATTATTTGCACTGTTCTGAACATTGATATTTCATGTGCAACAATAGCATGCTCAGACAAATTAGCCTTACACCTAATTTGAAATGTTTTTTTTTTCAAACAATATGATTTAAATGGTTATGAGTGTACTGAGAATAACTCTTTCATCTTCCCATTTCTGTACTAGTCTTTCCGTGTTCTTTTGATGCATTTTAAAAAGATGGATGATAGATATTCTTCAATCTTTCTGACAAACAACAAAAGATACTGTAAATTGCAGTATGTACAATGTTTTCAAAAAAAAAGTATTGTAGTGTACAGTGTTTATTATTAGGGGGTAGAATCCACAGCTCAGTACTCACTACTCATGAGTACTTTTAAATAAGCTACTTTTTTGCTCTTACTCAAGTAGTTTTTTGGACAACAACTTTTTACTCTACTCACACTACTTTTTTTGGAATGTAATGGTACTTGAGTATATTTTTTCAGTACTCTTTCACCACTGTTACTCAAATTTTGAGTCGCATTTCTGCATTTGAGTCCTTTTCCTTGAGATCCCTGACAGTTTGATGCTCCAACTTGTAGGAACACACGAGCTTGAATAATATGTATTCCCAGAGAGTTTTTTATTTTTCTAAAAACCTTTGTTTGTGTTCATCTGAAGAAGGAAAGTCGTATACATCTTGGATGGCATGAGGGTAAAAGATGAGTAAATGGTGAGGATGTATTTGGGTGAACTGCATTTTCTTTTAATACATAATACAGAATAACAAGAGACATGATTTCTTAAGAAAGAAGTGAAAAGAAAGAAAAAGAAAAAGAGGAACAAGAGGCAGAAGCCAAGCAAGAGATAAAAGGGGACAGAACGTGGTACTTTATGTGAAGATTTCAGCATTTGAAATTAAATGTTGATTTAAAAAAGTAATTAGTTTTAAACGAATAAGAAGTGTTGTAAATCTGGTTTGAATTAAGTTGTTTTTCAAATGAAGGTTTCCAAGCCAGTGATATAAGATTGTGTGTATGTATTTTTATTGTACATACCCTGTAACTACATGGAACAAGAGGGTAACAAGCACCACTTTCATTTACAGCCCGCAATGTCACACTTACCCTGTAATAGAGGTCTTTTTTCGTCCCGCTCCCGCTAGATTCTATTCCGCACGCACCTGCTCCCGCTTTAAATTCACTCTGTGTTTACCCGCTATTCGCTTACAATGATTTTCTTCCCGACCTGACCGATCCCGCTAAATTTATATCTCGTTTCCAGAATCTCACATTTAAATTCCCCCTACTGAAAGAGAGAGATTTAGTATAACAAATATAAAATGTAGGTTATACAAAAATGCTATTTGTTATTTTTATTCGTCTTGTCAAGATACAAAATTCTTTAACATTTTACTGTCAAGACAGTAGAAAAAATGTCACAGAGAAAAAAAACCCATACCCGCGGGAATGGAGACCTCTAACCTGTAACTACATGGAACAAGAGGTTAACAAGCACCACTTTAATTTACAGCCCGCAAAGTCACACCCTATAACTACATGGAACAAGAGTATATTTCCCCAGTATTTAGGCAAAAGTTGTAATAGTTTTAGTTTTCAGTGCACTTTTGTAAAAAAAAAAAAAAAGGCACTGTATAAATGCAGATATGTACCCTGTAATTTTTAAAAAGCCTATATGTATCGATACACTTTTATTACAAAAAGGTATGCAGTGTATGTTCTCGCTAAATTGCTCCCAAATTAAAGATTGTTGTATCATAATAGTAGAATAAGTACCCCTTAGTTCTAAAATACTTACAGCATAAATAATTTGTTAATTATCCTGGTTGTAACCCCTTTATTCCCAGACCTTTACATGTTGTTCCCTTATACTTACACAAAAGTACTTTATAGGTACACTATAATTACTGAAAATGATACTGTTTTCAAATACTTTTAATGACGCAGTACTTTGCGGGCTGTAATTTAAAGCGTTACTGAAAATTTTCATTGACAAGAATTTTCCAAAATCAGAGCTACTTTGCAAGTATAATATATTTTGTGTTTTCCCTATCATGTTACAGTTATACTGTTAGTCATTTGTTTTAATACATCAAAAAAGCAAAAAGACAAATATCACAGAGATTTTGGGAACTCTATCATTCTGTTAAAATTGAGTTTGTTTAAACAGTTTATAAGTTTGTCAGGGTCAATCTGGACACATTATACAAATAAAATAATGTTATCATGTGGCCAGTCATTTATTTGTCAAAGCTTTTATTAATTTCACTGTTTTTTTCTCCCCTAAGAAATTACTTTACAATTACACCATTACAATGTCAATATAGACATGTTATCTTCTCTTTCAATTGGACTTCGACAGAACCTTTCCCATCATATGTTGTTTTGTATTTTGTTCAGGCTTAAGCAGGAGTATATAAGATTTTGGTGCAAAAATGCAGACTAGTAAACCAAAGCTTGAAGCTAAAATGGCAAAAATCTCCACAGCTACAGTAAATTTTCCAGGTGAACTGACATAAGCTGGAATAAATGTGATCCATACAGCACAGAATATGAGCATACTGAATGTGATGAATTTGGCTTCATTAAAGTTATCAGGCAGCGTGCGAGCCAAAAAAGCCAAAATAATGCACAAAATGGCAAGTAGGCCAATATAACCCAGAACAGCCCAGAAACCTATAGTAGAACCCAGACTACACTCAAGTATGATCTTTTCTTTATAATATTTCATATTTTTGTTGGGAAATGGAGGAAATATTGTTAACCAAAGCACACAGATTAGAACCTGTATAAGTGTAAAGGCAAGAACACTGAGTCGTTGTTGTACAGGCTCAAACCATTTCATGACATTACTTCCTGGAAGTGTAGCCTTGAAGGCCATTAACACCACTATTGTTTTCCCCAGAACACAGGAGATACAGAGGACAAAAGTGACCCCAAATGCTGTGTGACGCAACATACAGGACCACTCAGTGGGCCGACCAATGAAAGTAAGTGAACAGAGGAAACACAGAGTCAATGAGAAGAGCAGCAGGAAGCTCAGCTCTGAGTTGTTGGCTTTTACTATGGGTGTGTCCTTCTTGCTGTAAAACAGTATGGCCACCAGCATGGTTAATCCTACTCCAAACAGTGAGAAAAAGACTAGCACTATACCCATAACTTCTTTGAATGACAGAAATTCTACAGCCTTTAATACACATTTATTTTTCTCAGCATTAGACCAGTATTCGCCTGGACACTGCTTGCAGTTATTTGAATCTGGAAAGGAAGTTGTGATCACTATAGTTACAAACAAAAATACAATTATTCATGAATTCTTTGCTAAGACATTGCATGCTGAAACTGCAAGAGCCGAATGAAAACACAAAGAAGGAAATAACCAATTTTCTGTGAAACTGTGAGATATGGGCTGAAGATTACCTGTCTCGTTACTGATTTCTCCTTCAGCACATGAAATGCAGTCATAACAGCAGACAGGTCTTCCTTTCTGTGCAGCTTTCCTAGTGCCTGGTAGACAGCTCTCACTGCACACAGACCTTAGCTTCTACAAGGAAAACAGAGTATTGCATATCTGGAACATTAAATGATGACATTTTTAGGGACACTAATTATTTTTAAAAATCATTTAAAAAATCTGTAAAATTATGAATTATTTGTGTTAGATTTTTTTCCAGTGGCATTAAAAATATAAATATATTGTACAGATGTGGCCATTAAGAATGCGCATCACAGAGAAAGGGACAGAGCTCATAAACGTGTGAGAACCACATTTTTAAGTATATTTTTTATGTACTGCTCAAATAAAAATAATGGTTTTTACATGCTTGTCATGGGCATTTGAACATTACTGTACCGTAAAACAGTGTTACAATAAAACAGTGTTACAATAACTTTTTTAGTGAATGCCACTAGTGAATTTTTAGTGAAGTGCAAATATCCCATCCCATTTTAGCAACCTTAATTCACACATTGTGGAATTATTCACACTGTGAATTTAACGCATTTCTTTGACATTTATTAAATAGCCTATAAAATTAATTTTGCAAGTACACAATGACGAAAATGTGACTTATGTAAGTTTAATATAAAACTATATTGCATTTTAATGTCTGTTTTTGCCACAGACATGACCTGTTCAGACATGTTATGAGTATATTTTTTCAGTATAAACATTTTTTCTGATATTTGAATAAGCCTAACTGTTAATTCATCGGCCACTTAAAAGTACCATCTGTATTATATTTTTTTCCAGGGATTAAAAACGAAAAAAAAAAAAAATCCTTTTCCTGCATTCCTTCTGTAGTAATAACGTTTCAAAACCTGTTTGATTAGAAAAAATACAGATTAATAATGTTATTTTGTTTTACTTTTTTTTAATGTAGCCAAGTTTATAATAATAATAATAATCTCTCTCTTTTTTTTTTAATGCCAGTTTCTACGGATATATAGCCTATTCAAGGCGAGAAACATGTTTATTTATTTAAAATAAAACTAAGATGCAAAACGAATTAATTTAAAGTGAAAAATCCTACATTTCTCATTCGGCACAAATCCAAATGTTTCATTATTTGCAAATCATGCTAAACTATTAGGCCTATTTTGTCAGGACTCTGGTTTGATCATCAGCCCTTCTGTTGCGTTTCTTTTGTGTCTTTGGCTGCGTTTACACTTGGCATTAACATGCGACCTGTATCCGGATGTTGTCCACATACACATTGAAAAGACAAGTGTAAACGCACTTCTGATCGGAATGTTATCCGATCAGCGTGTCCAGGTTCGGAGGTAGTCGAGGACGCATTGTGATCGGATCTCAGTGTAATGTAAACGCAATCCAGCCATCATGTCTGCATTCACAGGTGGACATCATATAAATCCCCGCCCAGTCTCCCCGCGTGGCTGTCAGAAAATAATGGCCAGATGCAGTTTAGACAAGAAATTAAACTTATTTGAACCTTACAATAAACGTCAATCCTTACTATAACCTTAAACCCAGATGATCGATGATGTGACTTGTTTAACATGATCAGCCCAGTTATTTTTGTATGATCAACTCTGGAAGTACAGTTGGTACTCAACCAGAATACTACTTTTTACGTTCCCGCTTTGCTGCCTTTTACCGCTAAGAGGCGCTACAATCACAGACTTTGAAAAGTGTCAGTTTATTCTGTCTATTGCGTAATCTGCCGCCGCGCTGCGGCTCATTCAGAGCAATTGAAAGCTGGTAGCAGATGAATTCAAGTGAAACATTGTAGTTAAACAAATTCATAATCACAATACTGAAATTACTGAAATTAAATTGAATAAATAATGAAAACATTTCAACATAAAACATTGCAATAGAAACATATTAGGCTATATCAATGAGGCTTTGCAAGAGCATAAAAGACGTTATCTTAACAACTTTCAGATGGTAGCTCTGTGGTCAACGCAACAGTATGAGCCTCACGGAGCTTCAAACGATCCGAGATCGAATCTCATTGAAGCCTACATGCTGTTAACCGATGTTGGCTGACAGCGTTTATGTTTTACAGTTCTTGATGCTTAAATAGGTAACCGTTTATTAGCGACTTTATTAACTGTTTATTTAGTTAAAGTCAAGCGTTTTGTTTAATTATCAATGGCACATTACAACATACATTTGCTACATTCCAATAGAGCCGCTGCACAGACGACAAAACTGATGAAGGAAGATTGTCAGCCGATCGCGTCAGAAAATGAAAATAAAGAAGCTCGTCTTTAATCTGCTAAATTATTGTTTTGTGAATCATTCACGAAATTGAGATGACTGACAGTGATACCCGGCCATAGCAATGGAAGAAATTTTTCAAAACAGATCTATACATTGAACACAAAACAGACTAACTATATAGTATTGCTTTCAATATAAAAACCAATGAAAATGTAAAAGAACACTAAAATTAATTAAGTTTGAAACCCCATCGAACATTTCAAGGTTTAAATAAAGTGTCGGGACAGTTTATTTATTTAAACAAAGACATTCAGTACGTCGGCGTCCTCGTGAGGTTAACAGAAGAAGGGGTGTATTTGATGTGTGTGTGAACGTCGTCCTTTTCTCCCCTTTCAGTAACAAGGCATTCAGTGTATTTTAAGATTAACCGGTTTTGCCAGTTTTCCAAACCCAGAATTTGGGGGGTTGCTACTGCCACCTACATTTGCAATTTACATTTTCTCAACTGTGAGTTTAGGCTGTAACTTTTAAGTGTTATTTTTACCTTGTTTATTGTTAGCATATTATATTGTCATACTATTCATCAACATATAGAAATACATTGAATACAATGAACAAAGTGTTTAAGGTAACGCAGAAGTATTTGCCTAATATTTCAGCCTGATCTCAAGGCAGTTTGTGCCATAGGCTATAGCCTAGTCACGAAATGTAGTTTATTGATTCGTGTTCACAGACAGAAATTTCTTATTTTTTTTCGTTTCACTCAGAATGACGAATTAATGTATTTTTTTCTTTCATCTACTAAGCGCCCATTCAGTCTATCCATAGTTTTCAGTTATGTGACCTGTGTGGTGGCCTGGAGGGCAAAACAATGGGCCAAAATGGCGACTTGGCTTCTCCGTATACACTCTTGAACAAAATCTTAAGACCGGGGGAAACATTACAAGTATTCGCATTTCGCACTGGTGGATCGTAACCGGGTTGTAAGTAGAGGTCGACCGATTCATCGGTTTTGCCGATATAACCGTTATTGGCAAAAATCCATACCGATAGTTTTTCCAGGTTGTGTCCGTTGCTGGTGCGGCTGAGAAGGGTGTGCTGTCATTGCACAGTATGAGAGTGCAGAGAAGGGACTGCTGGCATTATACAGAGCGAGAGCGTCCTCTAGAGGCCAAATAAAAACTATCACTGGCTACCAAGTAGCATGTAAGTAGTACCTCAAGTGGTTAAAACAATGTAACAAAAACACACGCAAACCTCACCCAAATGTTTAATGTCGTAACTGTTACCATCTTTTTGCATTAGTTTATATCCAGCTGGTCACTTTCATGAATTCATTAGCCAGCGAAGTTGCATATTTAAAGTTAGTGACGTAATTGCTTTCTCCACATGTATATGCTCATGCAGCCGACAGAAACATAAACAAATCAGAAATGCATTCGATTCAATTATTTTTTATCACTGCAATACATCATGTTATTTTGATTAGATAATCATCAAGTGTTCTAATATAGAAGCAAAGAAAGTGAGAGACTATACATGTAATACACATTTATGTAATTGTAATGCTCTGGCCTTTGCAGATATTTAAAGATCTTTAAGGATGACTTATTGTTAGGTTGTTAATTTCAACATTTTCTAATACATTTTAAATTTAGTTAAAAAATTGTTTTTATCTGCTATCCTTAGTTAATGTACTATGAATTAACATGAATGATCAAGGTACAATTGTATTGCTCAAATTTTAATACATGCTGTAAAATTGTATATTGCATAATGCATATAGTATATGAAAGCTAGCTAATACATCCTTGTTAACAAATGGGACTTGCAAAGTGTTACCTATGAAATGTGCGTATGTTTCTAGGTTATAGCTAAAGAAACACACATTTGACCAGTAATATTTTAATGTTTAAATTATTTTCTTTAGAAATCATTTTGTATAACTTCTTTAGCACATCTCAGTTCAGCACTGTTTTACTTGGAATGTTGTGTTTGTTTTTTATCCAGTATACATTTGAAAAAATATCAGTTGATTAATCGGTTATCGGCAAGTATGATCAAGCCTAGTTATCGGTAAAATCCACTATCGAATCAGAATTTTTAGCATCATTACTCCAGTCTTCAGTATCAGTGTACACAGTCTTCAGACACTGAAGACTGGAGTAATGATACTGAAAATTTTGCTTCGATCACAGGAATAAATTACATTTTAAAATATAATAAAATAGAAAACAGTTATTTTAAATTGTCATAATATTTTACAATATTACTGGGGTTTTTTTGTTGTATTTTTAATCAAATAAATGCAGCCTTTGTGAGCAGAAGAGACTTCTTTTAAAAACATTAAAAAGAGATCTAAAACTTTTGATCTTTTGAACTTATTGTTGCACGTTGTCTTTTTGCACGCATGAGCAGGCATCTTTAAATTTGAACAACAACACCTTTACAAAGCACATCAAATAATGATCTGCTTTGCACTCATGTGTAAATAGATTTTTTAATGTATTACCATATCAAATATTTGTGTCTAATACTATTTTATTTAGCCTATATTTTATTGTGGTTTTCTCACAATCACAACATTATATGCAATTTATCAGACACTGATAATTATGTTAATTTTTTTTTTTAATGCAACGTACTGTAATAATCTACAAGCATATTTAACAATCGGTCGACGACGAATAATTGCAAAGTGTTTACGAGCAATTTGATCTGGCCTTTAGATACAGTAGCCTTTCAAGGATCAATACCAATATTCAATTGATTCTTGAAGATGCAAGTCACATAAGCTTATTTCAAACCAATGTGGAATAATACAGCATACATTTGTATATTTTGTGTCTTAAAATGTAAAGGATGCAGTGCCATGAGGAATGGTGTAAGACACTGTTCAGATTAAAAACAATAAAAAATACATGTGTATTATCTTTTATGTCCTTTCTATACAGTAGGTCAATGCAAGTATTTAGACATTTTGCTCCCCCAGCAGGATAAACATGTTAGTGCCATTTACCTCCAGCTGTCCTCCAGCCCAGAGTATGTTTTCAGTGTTGAGCACAAAGCGCTGGTCAGGGGGAAGTGAGACATCATAGTATCCCACTGGTTTAAACTGGATTGATCCATCTGAGTCCTGCTGCCAGTTTACAACTTCGTATTGGGCTACTACGCCATCAGTGCTGTCAAACCATACACGGTCTTTAATCTTTACAGTGAAATTTACCTTTTTCAGAGCCTCAACAACCTATTGAGAAAAGAAGACATTTTAAACACTTAAACAGAAATGGGTTATTCTCTTGCTCCTACTTACTAAAAGTATAGCATTCATTTTTTTATTTGTTCACCTGCTGTGGTTGTATTTTCAAGTCTTTTTCACAACTCTCCTTTTCTTTACATTTGAGTAATTTGTGTAGTGAATGAGCCACAGCATATACTGCCTTGTAGACATTGCTTGCATATCTTTGTTCAGGTATATCTTCATTGTAGTTTCTCAGCACAAACAGATCCTGATTTACAGTGCAACTTGATGCATATTGAGAATAATTTTTCTCACTCTGTGAGCATGGAAAAGCTGTGTCCCAGAATGATTTTATAACATAATCTGAAAAACCTTCAATATCAATTTTTCTCACTGCAAACCCCAATGACCCTCCCAGCACATGGAAACTGTTTGGAATGAGCAAATGCTTTGCGGTTATCCATGACTCTACGCCTATCATTTGGAGGCCTGTTTTGAATACTTAGCTGCTTGAGTAGGATGTACATCTCAGAAGTGGTAAGAAATGCAACAATTACTTTTGCTGTGCGTTTTTTTATTGTCTCTACCACTTTTTGGACTTTGTCAGGCTCTGTTCTGTAGAATTTTACAGAGTACTCAACACAAATCCCTTCCTCTTGGGCTGTATTCAGAAATATGGCCATTCCATTGTTTCCGTAGTCATTGTCACTGTTCACAGCTCCCACCCAAGACCAGCCAAAGTGCTTGACTATGTAAGCTAGTGCTCTGCTCTGGTGGTAATCACTAGCAATAGTCCTGAAGAAAGAAGGGTAATCTTTCCTATTACTGAGACATTCACATGAGGCTGCATGACTTATCTGAAAAAGAACAAGAAACTGTGATACAGTAGGTCATCAGTACACTGCAAAAAATGCTTTTCTAACTTAGTATTTTTGTCTTGTTTCCCGTCAAAATATCAAACATTTCTTAAATCAAAACCCATTTACTAAAGTAGAAAAATGACATAAGATATTAAGTCTTGTTTTCTGGGGAAATAAATAAAAAATAAGTGAGTTTTTGCTTAAAACAAGCTAAATTATCTGCCAATAGCATAAGAAAAATAATCTTGTTTCTGTTTAAATTAAGATTATTTTTCTCACCCCATTGGCAGATAATTTTGCTTTTTTTTAAGCATCAAATCACTTAATTTTGATTAATTCCCCCGGAAAACAGGACATAATATCTCATGTCATTTTACTCATCTAGTAAATGCATCTTGATTTAAGAATTTTTAGATATTTGGACTGGAAACAAGACAAAAATACTGAGTATGAAAAGCATTTTTTGCAGTGTATAGAGACTATCATGTTTTTACTGTTATTTCTCCTTACCACTGGAATTTTAAAAGTTCCTGTAGTTCTGGACAGAATCACTGTGGCAGAAGTTTCTCCTATGATAGCATGTATAGGAGACTGTCCATTGCATCTGTCTCCTGCGGAAAACTCTGGACCATTCATCAATGCCATAGTTGCAGTCATAGAAGACAGTCGTGAACCACAGCTATCATAGATTCGGTAACCAATAGAAACATTTGGGAGCAAACTTTCACTTTGGTTAATCTCCTCAATGGCAAAAATCATGGTCTGAGCCATCCGAAAACCTCTTAGATTCACACTGTGAAAACATTAAACAAGTGAACAGATAAATACATTGGAAAAGTAGAAGATGTACAAGATTTTTACTTTTTTTTAAAAACTTCACATGTGGTTCATACATGGAACACATTCCAGACATTATTATATGTTGCTGCTATAAAATAAAGTTATTAATTTGCTGCAGTGTATATTATATATTTTGATAACACTTTATTTCGATAGTCCACTTTAGACATTCTACTAACTATAAGTAACTTTGCAGCTACATGTCAACTAACTGTCATTAGAGTATTAGTAGACTGTCTGCTTAATATCTGCTAACACTTTATTTTGTTGGTCCCCCAATAGATATTCTACTGACTATAAGTAACTTAGCAACTACAAGTTAACTTGTTCTCCTAACCCGAACCCTAACACCTAACCTAACAGTCTACTGACAGTCTACTACACTCTACTAATACTCTAATGAGAGTTAGTTGACATGTAGTTGAAAAGTTACTTATAGTTAGTAGAATGTCTAAAGTGACTATCGAAATAAAGTGTAACCTATATTTTCAGTGTTGAAATGTAACAAACCTGGAGCATGATAGAAGCTGAGGTTTTTTTGTAAACTCAAATGAAGGTAATGTCTCTATGCTCCGGATTGGAAAAAGTGCTCCAATAGTTACGTCTCCATTCTTGGAAAGCAGCGGGTACTTCGGGTCTCCCATCATTCGGCAAAGAGACTTTTCTGCTTCTGTATTAAGTTGATGGAAAAGCAAGAGTGTGTAAAGAAAGAGAAGCATCACAAAGGTTGAGCTCAATGGACGATGTCAAATACAAGTGATCTGATTCAGTATTTGCACATTTATAGACATAATTAATATGGATGAATGAGTGTGAATGTAGCCAATGACCTCATAGGGCAGCACATGAGCAGGTCAAGTAGGGGTGTAATAGAGTCAAGCTAAATTATCAGAAAGCAGTAAATTGTAAAATTGTTTATTCTGGAATATTCCGATTTTGTTGTAAACTTTGATTCACGTTATCCATCTATTAACTCTTTTAAAACCTTCTCTATCCATCTCACCTTTTCTTTGTTTCTGTATTGATAAATGTATAATTACTCACTTGGTTGCCTATTTATTTGTTAAAGTATATGTTAGCCTTAGTAAATATTTAACTTTTTAAAAATAATACAAAATGAATTATAAATCATGTCCCTACAGTTTAGGCACCTTTATATTAAGACAAAGCAAAACAGTAAAAATGAATCCTGCTGTAATAATTTTTTTTCTTCTTTTCTTAGGTTGTTTCTATAAAACTTTGAGACCTGACTGCAGTTTAAATATGGATATTATCTTTGTTTGCTGAATTTTGGATCATTTAACTGACTCAGATCTTTGAATCTCATTCATCAAAATGAACGAATCTTTTTTCAAGTAATTTCGTTTATTTAGTTAATTTCACCAGAATATAATTAAAATGTTACATGTGAATAGCCAAACACATCAAATGGTAATCACATTTTGAATAAGACAAACACTGCAATGCAAGGACAAGGCCAAATTATGAGAAACAGAAACGATTAATTCATTGCTTATCTGGGTCTACCTAGTTTACCTTACCAACCGATCTGAGTTGGTCGTTCATCCCGTGACATCCCCATAAACTGAGCTATGCAGTCTGTTAGTTTACCTCACCTCCCGATCTAAGCCGTTCATTTCTCACGTGACATCCTAGTAAACTGAGCTATGCACTCTGTAGTACTGGATACAGAATTGATTAGTTCATGTCTCGAGTCTTTGTGTTTGAGTCGTTCGTTCATCACGTGACAGCCCCATAGGCTATAAGGCTAGTCTGTACCGGATACAGAATTGATTAGTTCACCTCTCGAGTCTTCGGGTTCGATTCATTCGGTCTTTTGTCACGAAACTGTATGTTGTTATTATATGTAGGTATCTTTGCTTTATCAAAGTTATTTTCCATATCATTCCCCATTTCCCAAAAGCATCACCAACTCTTTATTACCACATTCAATGCTATGGAAAAGAACCATCATGACAGAAATTCAAATAAATATAAATTGTGAGAAATAAAAAAGCTACAATTTGAGACCAGAAACGCAGCATGTAACTGTAAAAGTAAAAAAAAAAAAAAACTACTACGTGCTTGTTTGTAAGGAAGTTTGAGAATTATTAACTAATTTCTGTGTCCAATACGCTGTCACGTCACGTGACAAAAGAACGAAAGACTCAGAAGAGTCAGACCCGAAGACTCGAGAGGAGAATTGCTTTTATACAAAAGTTCGATGGATCAAGTATTTAAATAAGAAACAACAATGGAGTGTCATAAAAAAAAACACTACCACAGAATTAAATCTCAAGTTGATAGTTTAACAGTTGAGCCTTATAAGCCTCTGTTACTAATTCAAATATGCCAAGGCTAGTTCTATTTGGTTTGCTTCAGTGAAGTTATAGTATTACTAAGTAGAGTATTATGAGAGAGAAAGAGAGAGAGAGAGAGAGAGAGTGTGTGATTACCTGTGTCTGGTCAAGATGGCAGCACAGGTGTTCCCTTTCGAGGGAACTCACGCTGCGTCAAATGATGCCACTTTGGGGAAAGCCCCCAGCATGACAGCATCTGAAGTACGTGTGAAAGTAGTCAAATCCTGATCGACATTGTGTTATCACATAGCGTGTGACGGCGCACCACAGAAGCTACAAAGGTAAGCTGTAGCGCAGCCACACGGATAATTTAAAGTTTTAGTTCAGGCGCCAGACAGTTTAAATAACTGTCGCAAAAAAAAAAAAAAAAAACTGACCCCACTCAGTATTTAAACATAATAAAGGACTCTCAAAAAGTTCTGAATATAAGAGTTATTATTTCAGATCGATCATGCATACAAATAAACAAACTCACATGAGTTTTCATAAAGAGGAAAAAACAAAAAATTAAATAAAAATACTCAACCAAAACAAAGTTTCTCCAAAGAAAATAATTTAATTGAATGTTTCATTTCGATGGGTTCTTTTGGGCAAGATCTACGTTGTGAAGGGATGAGAGATTGAAGGAAGCATTAAAAGCGTGGAAATAGTGCAGTTTGATCTCTCCTATTGTCAAGATTCAAAGAGGGATTTTGTTCAAGAATAATTATGCCAGCAGAGAAGTAAAAAGGGAGTAGAAATAAAAACCTCAAACCCGTTCGGGTGTCTCGTTGAACTTCAGTAGGCCGATCCGTTTCGATTTCCGCAACTCTTACTTGTGCAGAGCTAACACATCCAAAGATTTCAACGATCTTCCTGGTGTACTCCCAATGTTTGAATCTCAAACGAAAAACGATTAACCTCCAAAGGCAAACAAATTATTTCATGCAAAACTTTCAGCAACTTCGTTCCGCCATTTCCACCGGGCTCTCACTTCCGCGAGTCACCTTCACTTCCTTTACTTTATGTATTGGGTATGGTTGTAACACTTTTTTCTTCAGCACCTAAAACTACCTTTTTTTTAGCTAAAGGTCTGAAACTTTTAGACAAAGTGTCACGATACGCACACACAAACAGGTAAGATCCAAGTGCATTTATTGGGCAATCCGTAAACGTAAATCCAGGCAGGCAAAAGGTCAAAGTCCATAAAAAGCAATCCAAAACAAGAAACAAACATGAAACAGACCTCCGAAGTGCGGTGACAATAAACAAGGAATCCACAATGAACACAGAAACAGACAGGGTATAAATACACACAGAAACTAACAAGGTGACGGGAAACAGCTGTGTGCAATAATCAATAAGTGACCAACAGGATGATGGGAAATGTAGTACATGAGGAAATGTGACGATCAGGGAAAGAACCCAGGGAACAAACCAGACACTGTGACATAACCTCCCCTCTACGGAGCAGCTACCAGACGCTCCATGACAGAAAACAAGACAAAACAAGAGTCCAGGAGGGAGGTGGAACGGTGGAGGATCAGGGGGAGGGATGGGGGGCCAGGTCCATGGAAGGGAACAGAAACAGGGGGTGATGGTTTAGCCGGCGGCCAGGGCGAAGTAGACAGTCCATCGGGCGGCCAGGGCGAAGCAGACAGTCCATCGGGCGGCCAGGGCGAAGCAGACGATCCATCGGGCGGCCAGGGCGAAGCAGACGACCCATCGGGCGGCCAGGGCGAAGCAGACGACCCATCGGGCGGCCAGGGCGAAGCAGACGACCCATCGGGCGGCCAGGGCGAAGCAGACGACCCATCGGGCGGCCAGGGCGAAGCAGACGACCCATCGGGCGGCCAGGGCGGTGAAGACCCCTCGGGCGGCCAGGGCGGTGAAGACCCCTCGGGCGGCCAGGGCGGTGAAGACCCCTCGGGCGGCCAGGGCGGTGAAGACCCCTCGGGCGGCCAGGGCGGTGAAGACCCCTCGGGCGGCCAGGGCGGTGAAGACCCCTCGGGCGGCCAGGGCGGTGAAGACCCCTCGGGCGGCCAGGGCGGTGAAGACCCCTCGGGCGGCCAGGGCGGTGAAGACCCCTCGGGCGGCCAGGGCGGTGAAGACCTCTCGGGCGGCCAGGGCGGTGAAGACCCCTCGGGCGGCCAGGGCGGTGAAGACCCCTCGGGCGGCCAGGGCGGTGAAGACCCCTCGGGCGGCCAGGGCGGTGAAGACCCTTCGGGTGGCCATGGCGGTGACGACCAGGGCGAAGACGACCACTCGGGCGACCACGGCACAGGAACAGAACCCGGCTCAGGAACAGCAACAGACACTGGCTCCGGCTCAGCAACAGACACTGGCTCCGGCTCAGCAACAGACACTGGCTCCGGCTCAGCAACAGACACTGGCTCCGGCTCAGCAACAGACACTGGCTCCGGCTCAGCAACAGACACTGGCTCCGGCTCAGCAACAGACACTGGCTCCGGCTCAGCAACAGACACTGGCTCCGGCTCAGCAACAGACACTGGCTCCGATTCAGGAACAGACACTGGCTCTGGCTCAGGAACAGACAATGGCCCCGGCTCAGGAACAGACACCGGCTCAGGAACAGACACCAAAACTGTAACAGTCACAGGAACAGACACAAACACAGAAACAAACACTGGCTCTGGCGCTGGAACAGGCACTGGCTCTGGAACAGGCACTGGCTCTGCCTCCGGCTCTGGAACAGGCATAGACTCTGCCTCCGGCTCTGGAACAGCAGACACTGGCTCCGGCTCTGGAACAGGAGACACGGGTATGTCCAGGATCCGAGCCAGACGCTCCTGATAGTCCAGGTCCATGAAGGCAGACGGCACTGGCTCTGCCTCCGGCTCTGGAACGGGTACTGGCTCTGCCTCCGGCTCTGGAACAGGCATTGGCTCTGCCTCCGGCTCTGGAACAGGCATTGGCTCTGCCTCCGGCTCTGGAACAGGCATTGGCTCTGCCTCCGGCTCTGGAACGGGCACTGGCTCTGCCTCCGGCTCTGGAACAGCAGACACTGGCTCCGGCTCTGGGACAGGAGACACTGGCTCCGGCTCTGGGACAGGAGACACTGGCATGTCCAGGATCCGAGCCAGACGCTCCAGATAGTCCAGGTCCATGAAGGCAGACGGAACGTGAACTGTCTCTGACTGGGCAGACGGGACGTGAACAGTCTCTCGCTGGGCAGACGTGACGTGAACAGTCTCTCGCTGGGCAGACGTGACGTGAACAGTCTCTCGCTGGGCAGACGTGACGTGAACAGTCTCTCGCTGGGCAGACGTGACGTGAACAGTCTCTCGCTGGGCAGACGTGACGTGAACAGTCTCTCGCTGGGCAGACGGGACGTGAACAGTCTCTCGCTGGGCAGACGTGACGTGAACAGTCTCTCGCTGGGCAGACGTGACGTGAACAGTCTCTCGCTGGGCAGACGTGACGTGAACAGTCTCTCGCTGGGCAGACGTGACGTGAACAGTCTCTCGCTGGGCAGACGTGACGTGAACAGTCTCTCGCTGGGCAGACGTGACGTGAACAGTCTCTCGCTGGGCAGACGTGACGTGAACAGTCTCTCGCTGGGCAGACGTGACGTGAACAGTCTCTCGCTGGGCAGACGGAACGTGAACAGTCTCTCGTTGGGCAGACGGAACGTGAACAGTCTCTCGCTGGGCAGACGTGACGTGAACAGTCTCTCGCTGGGCAGACGGAACGTGAACAGTCTCTCGCTGGGCAGACGTGACGTGAACAGTCTCTCGCTGGGCAGACGGAACGTGAACAGTCTCTCGCTGGGCAGACGGGACGTGAACAGTCTCTGACTGGGCAGACGGAACGTGTCTCTTCCTCCTCCTCCGTCCATGAGAGCGAGAGGGTGCTGGGTTGGACGGCGCCAGCGGTGAGAGCTCAGGGCTGGGCGGAACCCGCGACGAGGGTCTTGTGCTGGACCAGACCAGCGGCTCCGGATCAGAAACATGGCAGGGCGGAGGACGGTGTCGTGGAATTTGTCGACCACCTCCTCCCCTGCAACCTCCCCGAGTTCCGGAGAACTTGGCCAGACGAGTCCCCTCGAACGACTCACCATCTCTAACGGACGTTGTCACTGGAGATCTTGCCGCCGCAGCTTCCTCAGTCTGATGGGCCCATAAAGCAAAACATTGGAAGATGTTTAATCGGGGCGCTTCCTCCCAGGTTTGCGAACCTCCTCTCCGTGATCCCCTTCCTCCCCCATTCATAGAAGGAGGGTTATGGATTCCCGAACTGCTGGATCTATACATGGTGGATTCCTTCTGTCACGATACGCACACACAAACAGGTAAGATCCAAGTGCATTTATTGGGCAATCCGTAAACGTAAATCCAGGCAGGCAAAAGGTCAAAGTCCATAAAAAGCAATCCAAAACAAGAAACAAACATGAAACAGACCTCCGAAGTGCGGTGACAATAAACAAGGAATCCACAATGAACACAGAAACAGACAGGGTATAAATACACACAGAAACTAACAAGGTGACGGGAAACAGCTGTGTGCAATAATCAATAAGTGACCAACAGGATGATGGGAAATGTAGTACATGAGGAAATGTGACGATCAGGGAAAGAACCCAGGGAACAAACCAGACACTGTGACACAAAGTACCCACATTTGTCTACTACAAATGGGAACAATTTAAATTTCTTCAACTATATCACAGACTTTGTGAGTTGATGACAAATACAAGGTGGTCCTTTGTTACAACTAACACATACTGGGGTAAGTTGTAACAGGTAGACAAAATGCACAAAACAAAGGGAACTCCAAGTGATATGCCACAACAACAGTTTTATTTTAAATGAATGGCTGCAACAATAAAATATGTGTGAATATGGGGAGTGTATGTGCATATTGTGTGTGTTTGTGCATGCACACGTGTGTGTTTGTGTGTGCATGTCTGTACGTGCACATTCATATGTGTGTGTGTGTGTGTGTGTGAGAGCAAATTAACATAAACATATTTACCCCCATTCCACAGAACAAACAAATGAAATGCATTCTTTATCAGTCACAATGGTGACAAGAACAAACAAATGAAATGCATTCTTAAGTCACAATGGTGACAAGAACAAATAAATGAAATGCATTTATCAGTCACAATGGTGACAAGAACAAATAAATTAAATGCATTCTTAAGTCACAATGGTGACAAGAACAAACAAATTAAATGCATTGTTAATCAGAGTCACAATGGTGACAAATGAAATTGGTCAGGCCTCGAGTGCATGTCTGGTGGGCCCAAAAGCTACATAAAACACACTTGACCCGCACTTCTTTGGGTCTTGAATTTCTAAATGGTTCCATGCAGACGACACAGAAATCTTCCTCTTCTGAAGAGGAGTTAACAGCCTTCAGCCTTTTCCCGGCAGGTTTTTTTCTCCTTCTTGTTTTTGCTTTTCTCACTCCACAAGATGTTTTTCCCTTTTCGACGCTCCTCCTCTTCCAATGCCAGCTTCACTGGTGTATCAGTGAGGATTTCCGAGCGCCTCTTCTTACTACCCATACCTGTCTCTTTCCTTGGGCCTGCTTTTGAAAAAGGCCTAATGAGTGATGGACTGAATGACTGACCTACGATGGACCCCGAGGTGCTCGGCATCTCATCGGAGTGCAGGTGGACAGCATGAGTGGCTGGAGAGGAACCGGGCGGCAGGTACAGAGGAGAGGAGCCTGGCAGCAGGTAAGCTGGTGTTGGAAACTTTTTCTTCAGAGACAAGGAGAAGTTTGGATATCTTTCAAGCAGAAGTTACTCTTTATTGAGAACTTGTTGTGCGTGGCTGTAGTCATCCAAGTCTAACAAATAGTTTTGAGTATAGTTCCAGTTTGAGCGAACGCTGGCGTGTTTGGCTGCCGCTGCTCTCCGGTTTTATTGTTTTATTATTTTAAATATTTTAGCTTAATTTTGAGGATATTTTATGCCCTTTGATCGAGGAGATCTCACCTGATTATTGTTGGGTATTCTTTCATCACTTGCTATGGTTGAAGGAGTCGGATTGCGTGGATCTAATTGAGACTCGTTTGGTGAACTTGAACGTGGAGGAGTGAATCCAGATTGAAATGTGGTGTTATATCATCTGCATACTGGTGTGCTGGAGTACGACTGTTTGTTCTTTAAAGTGGGGTCTGTTTTTCGATCCTGGTGTGGATAATTCTCCAAATATGGTGCTTAAATACTCTTCGGTGGATTTACAGAGACTAAATTCGTCATGCCGTCTCTCCGGTGGAATTTACAACCGCTGCGCCGCTTTGGGAATTACACGCCGCCACAGATACATCCATCGTGGATCTCGCAGTGACCCCCTTGTGAGGACTTCGACCGTGTCTCAGGATAATTATCCCATTCCGGTCATCTGGTCGCCACATCGCCACTCTTCCATCAGATCAAATGGTAAGAGTCAGAGTGTCAATCTTGGAAACATTAGTTTGCTCAAACACGCGCCTCTCAGCTCTCGGCAATCTGATTGCCCTGCTACTGTAAAGATGGCCTTAGTGAATGCCAGGTCAATATCGAACAAATCTTTTATTTTAAATGACTTGTTTACATCTCACTTCTTAGACTTTTTATTTGTGACCGAGACCTGGTTAAAACAGGGTGACTTGATGCCTCTTGCCGAGATTGCTCCTCCTGACTGTGCTTTTTTCAGTTCTCCACGGCCTCTGGACATGGTGGTGGAGTTGCAACAATTTTTAAAAACTGTTTCAAATGCAAGTCTGTGCCTACGGACACCTTTTCCAGTTTTGAAGTCCAGTTATTGAAGGTTGATTTAAATGGTCCTATGCTATGTGCTCTGATTTACAGACCCCCTAAATGCAATAAGGATTTTATTCAACAATTTTCTGATTTTCTCTCTGATCTGGTGACTCGAACTGATAGACTATTGATTCTTGGGGATTTTAACATTCATCTCTGCTGCCCTTCTAAAACGCTGGTCAAAGAATTTGTAACTATTCTAGAGTCTTTGAAATTTGTACAATCTGTATGTGGTCCAACTCACAATTTGGGTCACACACTAGATTTGGTACTGTCTCGTGGTTTTTTGATTTCAAATCTGGAGGTTATTGATGCATGTGTGTCTGACCATTTTCCTATTTTGTTTGAATCGGAGTGCTTTCTCCCGTCTTCTATTTGCCCTCAGCCTTCATGTCTCTCTCGAGCTATTCATTCAAACACTGCAAATTTGTTTTCTGAACATTTTTCTTCACATTTTAATTTTCTGAATGAAACAGATACTGAATGCTTGACTGAGATATTTTATAAAGCATCCTCTATATCTATGGACGCTGTTGCTCTGCTTAAGTGTAAAAAGATGAAGGTTGCTGGTCAGCCGTGGTTAAATGATGTCACCCGCGCTTTCAGACAAGAGTGTCGAAAAGCGGAGCGAAAGTGGAAAAAAGATAGGCTACAGGTTTCTTTTGACATTTTAAAATCAAGTCTGTTCAACTATCAAACGGCAGTAAAGGCGGCAAAATCAAATTTCTTTTCTCAATTAATTTCTGATAACGCAAAGCGACCAAAAGTCCTGTTTGATACGATTGACTCCATTCTAAACCCGACTATGAATATTTTATCTGAGGCCTCTTTTGAGCTTTGTGAAGATTTTTTAAAACATTTCGCTCAAAAATTGATGATATTAGAAGCTCCATTGTTCCCTCTGAACCATGTCATTTGCAACTGCCCTGTCCTATGAGTTGCCTGTCAAACTTTAAACCTGTCTCTCCAACTCAGCTAGCTGATATAATCTCTACTATGAAGTGTTCTGGTTCTAAATTAGATATCATCCCGGCTCGTCTTTTTAAGGATGTTTTTTCTACCATTAGTCATATGGTAACCGCTATCATTAACAGCTCTTTAGCCAAAGGTGTTGTTCCAGCTAGTTTTAAACATGCAATTGTGCATCCTATGTTGAAAAAACCTCAACTTGATCCAGAAATGTGCAGTAATTATCGACCGATCTCTAAACTGCCTTTTATCTCTAAGCTTTTAGAGAAAGTCATTTTTTCACAGCTCCAGTTTTATTTGAATTCTTTTAATATTTTGGACATGTTCCAATCTGGCTTTAGGTCATTACATAGCACTGAGTCAGCTTTGTTGAGGGTAACGAATGATATCTTGCTTGCTTTAGATTCAGGCTCTTGTGTTGTGCTGGTTTTGTTAGACCTGAGCGCTGCATTTGATACCATCGACCACAACATTCTTCTTGAACGGCTAGAATATATGGTAGGTGTCAAGGGCACTGTATTACAATGGTTTGCTTCCTACCTCGAAAAGAGGACTTTTTCTGTAAATTTAGGAAATTGTTCCTCGTCATCTGCGCCTGTTTTATTTGGTGTGCCCCAGGGATCTATTTTGGGACCTTTATTGTTTTCCCTTTATATGCTCCCCTTGGCCCTCATTTTTCAGAAGTATAACATTTCATATCACTGCTATGCAGATGATTCTCAGCTTTACCTTCCAGTAAGGCTTGACAACACTGCTTCATTTGATGTGTTATTGGAATGTGTAGATGATATTAAGAGGTGGATGACAAATAATTTTCTGCAGTTAAATGAGGATAAAACAGAGGTTTTAATTCTGGGTTGTCCGGCAGATTCCACTCCTGCTCTGAAAGCCCAGTTAGGTCCTCTCTCAACAAAAGTATGCAAACAAATCAAAAACCTTGGAGTGATCTTTGACTCTTCACTATTTTTCGACAAACAAATTAGTGCTGTTATTAGAGGCTTAGCTTTTTCCATTTAAGATCAATTGCAAAGTTGAAGAATGTTCTTTCAAGCAAAGATTTAGAAGTTGCAATTCATGCATTTGTAACATCACGATTAGACTATTGCAACTCTCTTTACAGTGGTCTTCCTCAATCTACACTATCGCGATTACAAATTGTTCAAAATGCGGCTGCAAGACTTTTGACTGGGTCTAAAAAGAGGGATCATATTTCTCCTGTTTTGGCATCCCTTCACTGGCTTCCTATTAAGTTTAGAGTTGATTTTAAGATCCTTATGTTTGTATATAAGGCGTTGTCTGGCTGTGCACCAAGGTACATTTGTGATCTTTTTGTGCCATACTGTCCTGCTAGGGCACTTAGATCTTCAAATCACTTGCTTTTAAATGTGTCACGATGTCGCTACAAATTAAAGGGTGATCTGGCTTTTTCTGTCGCTGGGCCTAAGCTTTGGAATGCTCTTCCTTATCATGTGAGGTCTGCTCCTTCATTGGATATTTTTAAATCTACTCTGAAAACACATTTTTATTCTTTAGCTTTTGGAAACTTGTAATAGTTGTTTTTATAGCGTAGTTCTGCTATGCACTATGTACAGCACTTTGGATCAATTTGTATTTTGTTAAATGTGCTTTATAAATAAAGGTTGTTGTTGTTGTTGTTGTAACAAATAGCTCAGCACAGTGGAGTTTATACCTTTCAAGGGGGAGGGATTACATAGAGGTGGAGACAATCTGAACAAAGCATGTAAATGAAGTACAGGAGTCAGCCCGTTACCGGAAATTCCCCAGCCCTGATCTCATCAGCATAACAGTGTGATTCAAATGCAAAGGTGATAATCCAATCAGCCTAACTATTCAATGACTGGGACAGGGGGCTCCAAGAGCCATTAAAGACAAAGAGTGATAGTCCCAGTAGTCTGACTCATTTAACTTACAATAGAGAGAACAGGACAGGCAGGAATCTCTTGCTGGAAAACTCTGATATATATCTGATATATCATTTATACCTCAAATGCTAAATTCAGTCTAATAAACTTTCTCAGTTTATATACTATTGTATTGGAACCTAAATTAAACATTTAATAAATTTGTAATACAACACTGGAGAGCAGCCGGGCAGCAGGTGAGCTGGAGAGGAGCCGAGCGGCAGGTGAGATGGAGAGGAGCCGGGCAGCAGGTAAAGGAGGAGAGGAGCCAGGCAGCAGGTGAGCCGGAGAGGAGTTTTGTTCAAGAGCCCCAGATGGATCAAGACGATCTGTGACTTGAGGAGGCGCAAAGTCACAGTCCTGAAAAATTTTACAATTGTAAGGGCATATGCCTGTACCCTGGAATCCCGACAGTATGTTTTTCTGTGTTGTGGCTGTAGGCAGGGCCATCCTCACAGTGCCTGGAATGTCGTAAATACTCATAGTTTTACCTGGATTCCCCCTCATCCAGTCATCGCTCGCCGAATTCACCATCCTTTTAAATGGACCAAACACACTACGATCAAGTGGTTTGGAGTTTATGGCTGCAATGTGGTGGGAACGCAAGTAGTACAATTCCATGGCCTTTGCAAAAATCCACAGCTCTCACGGAGATGTGGGAAGAGTGGTTATCAAGCAGGAGCAACACCTTTCTTTCTGGAATGACCTTTATATGCTTCACAAAGTGAACGAGCAATGATAGGAAATCCTCTTCCTGCATTCAGCCTGATGAATTAGCACTTCCTGCACTCCCCAATGGCCCGCTATGAGCAAAGTGATCTTTAAAATTCTGACGAGGGAACACAAAGAATGGAGGAATATTCCCCAGAGCTTGCACAGCATATGCATCTGAAACAAGTATGCGCCTCTCCCTGATGTCATGGTACCGACCTGCTTCACACTCCAGCATGCTACGACTCGGGATGGTGCCTGGACAGTTGTCACGCCGGTTTTGTCGACATTCCATATGTCACTGCCATCGAACCCGTTTTTATCAATCACCTCCCCAGTCGACTGAAGAAGAGTTCCACATTAGCATGATTGAAACTGGTGGCTCTTGAAAGGCTAGTTGCCTGCGGACTCCTCACTGAAAGTCTGGGGTTCCGCTTCATAAACGAGCTAAACCAATCAGGCCCCCGCCATTTTCTTCTCATCACAGGTTTGTGGATGCTGTATGTTGAATTCCACCCCGAGTTGATAGGCAAACTTTCTGACCTAAAAGAAATCATAACATGATATCGGAGTAGAGACACACATTTTTTAGATATTGTCTAAATGTATGTGTTGGTATTTACCTGATTTTAAATATTTTATTCATCATTCACATTAAATTGAGTTTGCATGAAAGGTCCAATACAAATTAAGAGGTCTTGAATCTTGCCTTTTCTACCCTGTTCTCAAGACGCTTATTCATCATGCTCACCTCACATGGAGTTAGCCCATCGGCTGCCTGGCTTATATACAGTGACAAAGTGAGGAGTGTGGTATCCTACATGAGGAAGGTCCCTCGATCCCTGGTCGTTCAGTTCTTTATATTTCCGCCAATATGTGTTCAAGGTGACATGGCAGATTCCGTAGGATTTTGCCACTGCTCTGACAGACCTTCCTTTCCTAACTTCCTCTGATGCTCTTTTTAAGAGACTGGCATCGACTCCACGATCTGCTTTTCTTACCCAAGTTCTAGGCATTCTGTAGAATTATTAAAATCACAAAAATGCAGCAATCTCTTTAACGTTGTACGTCCTATTTGGTGTTGTTTGTACGGAGCCCCTAAAGGGATGTGGTGGTGGAAAAAATTTGGGATGGGAGAAAAAGATATATTCTCCCCCGAGAAACGTCTCGGTTACGTATGTAACACTCGTTCCCTCGCAAAGATATTTGCAAAACTCAAAACCCTTTTGCACATTTTATATTATGAAAAATATTCAATAACTTCACTGTAACACACTGTACTGTCACCAAATTCAGTTCACACATCACTACTCTCCTGCTGTTTATTCTAAAACTCTTAGTTTGATAAAAAAGCATTAAAAAGCATAATTTTTATGATTATTTATTATGAAACAAAATCAATAACTTCACCATTATTAGAAAAAAATCAATAACTTCACACTGTTATACAGTGTAATCCCATCAAATTTAGTAAGCAATTATCATGCAAAAGCTTGTAACTAGTATGTTAGCTGTGTACCAATATAATTTGTGTAAAGAATAGGCCTACTTATTTGTTATGTGCTATTACTTGCCAAACTAAGTGTTGTAGTATGACCAATGTATGACCAGTGGGAGACCATTGATGTGTAAACTGAATTTGGTGACACTACAGTGTGTATCTGTAACGAATCAGAAGGCTGAGGCAGATCCATATGCAACAACTTTATTAACTCAAAGACAGTCAGAGAGAAACACAGGAATTCTTGAATAAGGACGCGCTGACTGTGGGTAGAAACCAGGCTCGAAGAAGAAGGTAGACGATGTCAGTTCGGTAAACAGGGACAGGCGTAAAGGTCTGGGCAGGCGGCTTGAATCAGAATCCAGGTCAGGCTGTGGGTCGAGAGGCAGGCTGCAGACAATCAGAGAAGGTTAGTATAGCGAGGATCAGAAATACGGGAAGACTTGATGCACAGAAACGGCTCGGACATGCACACGTAGAGAGGCAATACTTCGCACAGAACGCTCAGTTAATGAGGCAGATAAAGGCTGAGCAATGATTAATAATACAGAACAGGTGATGGTAGTCACAGCGCAAATGATGCATACTAATAAGAGAGTATGCAACACACTAGAACTCAGGAGAGGGCGCTCGTGGTTGAGAGATGGTGGACTCAGGGAGACTGGACGCCGTAACAGTAACATTGAAGTTAATGACTATTTTTGTAGTCATGTTTTTTTACCTATATTGCACTTTGCAGATGGTCCCTTCTTAGGCAAAGCAACACTAGTGTTCTTCTGTATACTTATTAGTGGTGCTTGCCATAGGCAAAGCAACACTAGTGTTCTTCTGTATACTTATTAGTGGTGCTTGCCAAAGGCAAGGCAACACTAGTGTTATCTTGCAAAAATTATTCCACACAAAGTTTGGCGCGTAACTCGTCCCACACCGTTTATCACAGACCTCTGAGTGAGGCGTCAAATCGACCGGCTCATTGAGGAGAGGTGTGCTATGACTTTTCTAAGCGATCGGGTGTACGATGTTCGCACAGCGGACGAAAAAGCGGCCAAAAAAATCCCATTGACTTAACATTGCGGAATGTTCAGAAATTCAAATCCCAACTGTCACTTTCACACACACCCACAGAAAAGGGCCTGACAGCCCTGCCCTCTCTCTCTCTCCTCAGAGGATTTATTTTATCAAGCAGCCAATAAGTAATGGCCTAAAATCTTCATAGCCACACCATAGCAACCAGTTACAGCACCCTAGCAACCGTGGGCGATAGGCACGAAGCCGCAGGCCTCGTGCCATACTAAATAACTCTATAAAAACTCTATAAAAACTCCTTTTAAAAACTCCATAGTAATCATCTGTTAAAAAATACACGCCGACATCACAGACCCCTGATTGAGGCGTCAAATTGTGCGGATTATTGAGGAGAGGTGTGCTGTGACTTTTCTTACCGATCGGGGGTACGGTGTTTGCCCCAGGGGCAAATCATTGGGTAAAAAAAATCCCATAGACTTAACATTGCCACAAACTTTGACGACTCGTAGCACTGACCAATGATTTCTCAGAAACTTGTAATTTACCACATTTGAAGAGGCTGGTAGGCTCTGTAAGAACATACCTCACAATGGGGTAAAAGTTGCACCCCTGGGGGGCAGGAGCTGCTCAAAGTTGCCCCATTGACTTACTATGGTGTATGGGCCGTCCTACACATTGCATAGTGATTTTGTATTGAACATAGCTCTGGATCACAGTGTCATAGAGACAAGGGGACGGGCTCATTTTACTCAGATGACCAATCAGTCTCTCAGGATCATTGTGAAGCTATTAAGCCACGCCCTAGCAACCATTTAGAGCACCTTAGCAACAAGTCCCATAGACTTCCATTGAAAGAGGTCAAAAGAATATCTCCGGATAGAAGTGTCATAGAAACACAAGGGTGGTCTCGTTTGACTCGGGGCAGCACACAGCCAATCATGAATCCCCTCAACACTTCCTAGCCCCTCCCTAGCAACCATTGTCGAGCACCTTAGCAACTAAAATCTATAGAGGGATATCTTCCATTCTGAATGTCACAGAGGCATGGGAGTTGGTTTATATCATTCATACTGACAAGCAACCTTTGGACTTTGATGACTGGCAGCTGCCAAGCCATTCCCTAGCAACCAAACAGAGTGCCCTAGCAACCATTTTGCAAGACCTATATCTCTGCATCAGAACATCGTATAGAGATGTGGTTTGGCTCTTTTGACTCATGCTAGCAAACAGGGCTTCCAACATGCTACACATGCTAGCTGTGAATATCTACATGCTAATAGCGATTAGGTAAGTGCTAAATCATGCCAAGAAAGTGTTAAGAACTCCAATAGTAACCATCTGTGACAAATACCAACCACCTAGTAACACCATAGCAACCACCCAGAATACCTTAGCAACCACCTAGCAACGTCCTAGCAACCACCCAGAATACCCTAGCAACCGCCTAGCAACACCATAGCAACCACCCAGAATACCCTAGTAACCGCCTAGCAACCACCCAGTAGCAACCGCCTAGCAACACAATAGCAACCACCCAGAATACCCTAGCAACCACCTAGCAACACCATAGCAACCACCCAGAACACCCTAGCAACCGCCTAGCAACGCCCTAGCAACCACCAAGAATACCCTAGCAACTGCCTAGCAACGCCCTAGCAACCACCCAGATCACCCTAGCAACCACCTAGAAACACCATAGCAACCACCTAGCAACCTCATAGTAACCACCCAGAACATCCTAGCAACACCCTAGCAACCACCCAGAATACCCTAGCAACCGCCTAGCAACACCATAGCAACCACCCAGAACACCCTAGCAACCGCCTAACAACCACCCAAAACACCCTAGCAACGCCCTAGCAACCACCCAGAACACCCTAGCAACCACCCAGAATACCCTAGCAACCACCCAAATACCCTAGCAACCGCATAGCAACTACTCAGAACACCCTAGCAACCACCTAGCAACCACCTGAACACATGAATAAGCCATATCTCAGCACCAAAACATCGTACAGACATGTTTGTTGGTTCGTATGCAATCATGTACCACACCCTAGCAACCGAGTGGCGAGTTTTGCCACTGCAAGCACCACTTCACATTTTCTTCTGGAAATGTACATTCTAGTTATTAGTGGTGCTTGCTGAAAGCAAGGCATCACTATTGTTATTGTGTATACTTATTAGTGTGAATGCTTCAAGCATTCACACTATTGAAATCCAAATCTTTATTATTATTCCGTATTCTTCCGTGGTCGCTTTCTTCTCCTCTCTACTTTGTGCTACAAAAACCATTCAACTATCAAAATGTTCAGCTTTTAAATGACTTGTGTGCTATTACTTTTCTTTTTGATGTGACTTTCAGATTTCTTAAAAATTAATATTAAAAACCATAAAAATCCCATTGACTTTCATTGCAACATGTTCAAATTGAGCCAAGACTACGGTGGCCCAGTAGTGTACAACACAAAAACTCAAATCTAAACTCCCTGAAGCCCTAGACTCAATTAAACTACCATTCTATATGTACTAATGAACTTATCTATCTATCTATCTATCTATCTATCTATCTATCTATCTATCTATCTTTCTTTCTTTCTAACTAATCTATCTTTCTTTCTTTCTATCTAATCTATCTTTCTTTCTAACTAATCTATCTTTCTAACTAATCTATCTTTCTTTCTTTCTAACTAATCTATCTATCTTTCTTTCTTTCTAACTAATCTTTCTTTCTTTCATTCTTTCTTTCTTTCTTTTTTCTACCTAATCTTTCTTTCTTTCTTCCTAATCTTTCTTTCTACCTAATCTATCTTTCTTTCTTTCTTTCTCTCTCTCTTTCTCTCTACCTAATCTTTCTTTCTTTCTTTCTTTCTTTCTTTCTTTCTTTCTTTCTTATCTTTCTTTCTTTCTTTCTTTCTTTCTTTCTTTCTTTCTCTTTCTTTCTAATCTTTCTTTCTTTCTAACTAATCTATCTTTCTTTCGAACTAATCTATCTATCTTTCTTTCTTTCTAACGAATCTATCTTTTTTCTTTCTCTCTAACTAATCCATCTTTCTTTCTAACTAATCCATCTTTCTTTCTTTCTAACTAATCCTTCTTTATTTTCTTTCTTTCTTTCTTCTTTCTTTCTTTCTTTCTTTCTTTCTTTCTTTCTTTCTTTCTTTCTTTCTTTCTTTCTTTCTACCTAATCTTTCTTTCTTTCTACCTAATCTTTCTTTCTTTCTCTCTATCTTTCTTTCTACCTAATCTTTCTTTCTTTCTTTCTTTCTTTCTTTCTTTCTTTCTTTCTTTCTTTCTTTCTTTCTTTCTTTCTTTCTACCTAATCTTTCTTTCTACCTAATCTATCTTTCTTTCTTTCTTTCTATCTAATCTATCTTTCTTTCTAACTAATCTATCTTTCTAACTAATCTATCTTTCTTTCTTTCTAACTAATCTATCTATCTTTCTTTCTTTCTAACTAATCTTTCTTTCTTTCTTTCTTTCTTCTTTCTTTCTTTCTTTCTTTCTTTCTTCTTTCTTTCTTTCTTTCTTTCTTTCTTTCTTTCTTTCTTTCTTTCTTTCTTTCTCCTAATCTTTCTTTCTAACTAATCTATCTTTCTTTCTTTCTACTAATCTATCTATCTTTCTTTCTTTCTAACTAATCTTTCTTTCTTTCTTTCTTTCTTTCTTTCTTTCTTTCTTTCTTTCTACCTAATCTTTCTTTCTTTCTTTCTTTCTTTCTTTCTTTCTTTCTTTCTAATCTTTCTTTCTTTCTAACTAATCTTTCTTTCTTCTTTCTTTCTTTCTTCTAACTAATCTTTCTTTCTTTCTTTCTTTCTAATCTTTCTTTCTTTCTTTCTACTATCTTCTTTCTTTCTTCTTTCTTTCTTTCTTTCTTTCTTTCTTTCTTTCTTTCTTTCTTTCTAATCTTTCTTTCTTTCTTTCTAACTAATCTATCTTTCTTTCTTTCGAACTAATCTATCTATTCTTTCTTTCTAACTAATCTATCTTTTTTCTTTCTCTAACTAATCATCTTTCTTTCTTTCTAACTAATCCATCTTTCTTTCTTTCTAACTAATCTTCTTTCTTTTCTTTCTTTCTTTCTTTCTTTCTTTCTACCTAATCTTTCTTTCTTTCTCTTTCTACCTAATCTTTCTTTCTTTCTACTATCTTTCTTTCTACCTAATCTTTCTTTCTTTCTTTCTTTCTAATCTTTCTTTCTTTCTAACTAATCTATCTTTCTAACTAATCTATCTTTCTTTCTTTCTAACTAATCTATCTATCTTCTATCTTTCTTTCTAACTAATCTTTCTTTCTTTCATTCTTTCTTTCTTTCTTTTTTCTACCTAATCTTTCTTTCTTTCTTCCTAATCTTTCTTTCTACCTAATCTATCTTTCTTTCTTTCTTTCTCTCTCTTTCTCTCTACCTAATCTTTCTTTCTTTCTTTCTTTCTTTCTTACTTTCTAATCTTTCTTTCTTTCTTTCTTTCTTTCTTTCTTTCTTTCTTTCTTTCTTTCTCTTTCTTTCTAATCTTTCTTTCTTTCTAACTAATCTATCTTTCTTTCTTTCGAACTAATCTATCTATCTTTCTTTCTTTCTAACGAATCTATCTTTTTTCTTTCTCTCTAACTAATCCATCTTTCTTTCTTTCTAACTAATCCATCTTTCTTTCTTTCTAACTAATCCTTCTTTATTTTTTTTTTCTTTCTTTCTTTCTTTCTTTCTTTCTTTCTTTCTTTCTTTCTTTCTTTCTTTCTTTCTTTCTTTCTTTCTACCTAATCTTTCTTTCTTTTTTTCTACCTAATCTTTCTTTCTCTTTCTACCTAATCTTTCTTTCTACCTAATCTATCTATCTTTCTTTCTTTCTTTCTTTCTTTCTTTCTTTCTTTCTTTCTTTCTTTCTTTCTTTCTTTCTCCATAATCTTTCTTTCTACCTAATCTATCTTTCTTTCTTTCTTTCTATCTAATCTATTTCTTTCTAACTAATCTATCTTTCTAACTAATCTATCTTTCTTTCTTTCTAACTAATCTATCTATCTTTCTTTCTTTCTAACTAATCTTTCTTTCTTTCTTTCTTTCTTTCTTTCTTTCTTTCTTTTTTCTACCTAATCTTTCTTTCTTTCTTTCTTTCTTTCTTTCTTTCTTTCTTTCTTTCTTTCTTTCTAATCTTCTTTCTTTCTTTCTAACTAATCTATCTTTCTTTCTTTCGAACTAATCTATCTATCTTTCTTTCTTTCTAACGAATCTATCTTTTTTCTTTCTCTCTAACTAATCCATCTTTCTTTCTTTCTAACTAATCCATCTTTCTTTCTTTCTAACTAATCCTTCTTTATTTTTCTTTCTTTCTTTCTTTATTTTTTTCTACCTAATCTTTCTTTCTTTCTCTTTCTACCTAATCTTTCTTTCTTTCTACCTAATCTTTCTTTCTACCTAATCTATCTATCTATCTATCTTTCTTTCTTTCTTTCTTTCTTTCTTTCTTTCTTTCTTTCTAATCTTTCTTTCTTTCTAACTAATCTATCTTTCTTTCTTTCGAACTAATCTTTCTTTCTTTCTTTCTTTTTTCTACCTAATCTTTCTTTCTTTCTTTCTTTCTTTCTTTCTTTCTTTCTTTCTTTCTTTCTAATCTTTCTTTCTTTCTTTCTAACTAATCTATCTTTCTTTCTTTCGAACTAATCTATCTATCTTTCTTTCTAACGAATCTATCTTTTTTCTTTCTCTCTAACTAATCCATCTTTCTTTCTTTCTAACTAATCCATCTTTCTTTCTTTCTAACTAATCCTTCTTTATTTTTCTTTCTTTCTTTCTTTCTTTCTTTCTTTCTTTCTTTCTTTCTTTCTTTTTTTCTACCTAATCTTTCTTTCTTTCTCTTTCTACCTAATCTTTCTTTCTTTCTACCTAATCTTTCTATCTATCTATCTATCTATCTATCTATCTCTCTATCTTTCTTTCTTTCTTTCTTTCTTCTTTCTTCTTTCTTCTTTCTTTCTTTCTCTTTCTACCTAATCTTTCTTTCTACCTAATCTATCTTTCTTTCTTTCTATCTAATCTATCTTTCTTTCTAACTAATCTATCTTTCTTTCTTTCTAACTAATCTATCTATCTTTCTTTCTTTCTAACTAATCTTTCTTTCTTTCTCTTTCTTTCTTTCTAACTAATCTATCTATCTTTCTTTCTTTCTAACTAATCTTTCTTTCTTTCTCTTTCTTTCTTTCTTTCTACCTAATCTATCTTTCTTTCTTTCTTTCTCTCTCTCTCTACCCAATCTTTCTTTCTTTCTTTCTTTCTTTCTTTCTTTCTTTCTTTCTTTCTTTTTTCTACCTAATCTTTCTTTCTTTATTTCTTTCTTTCTTTCTTTCTCTACCTAATCTTCTTTCTCCTTTCTACCTAATCTATCTTTCTTTCTTTCTTTCTCTCTCTCTTTCTCTCTACCTAATCTTTCTTTCTTTCTGACTACCATTAAAAGAGATCAAAGGGATATCTCAGGATATAAGTGTCATAGAAACATGAGGGTGGGCTCGTTTGACTCGGGCCAGCAAACAGCCAATCCTGAATCACCTCAACACTTACTGGCCACGCCCTAGCAACCATTGTCGAGCACCTTAGCAACCAAAATCCAAAGAGGGATATCTTCCATTCTGAATGTCACAGAGGCATGGGAGTTGGTTTATATCATTTATACTTATAAGCAGCCTTTGGAGTTTCATGATTGGCAGCTGCCAAGCCACTCCCTAGCAACCAAACAGAGTACCCTAGCAACCATTTTGCAAGACCTATATCTCTGCATCAAAACATCGTATAGAGATGGGGGTTGGTTTATACATTCACATTGACTTTGGAGCTTCATGATTGGCAGCTGCCAAGCCACTCCCTAGCAACCAAACAGAGTACCCTAGCAACCGTTTTGCAAGACCTATATCTCTGCATCAGAACATCGTATAGAGATGGAGGTTGGCTCTTTTGACTCATGCTAGCAAACAGGACTTCCAACATGCTACACATGCTAGCTGTGAATAGCTACATGCTAATGGCGATTAGGTAAGTGCTAAATCATGCCAA
>JAVALU010001681.1:0-53478 GCA_030770095.1 Gila robusta
GATCAATGTTTTCCTTAAACATTTTATCCACACTAACTTTATTCTCATCAGAATTATAATTTATTGTATAAAATAATACTACCATTAAAAAAACACATTTGATTTTCTATTTTAATCAATGTAGAATGTGTAACTTAAAAATAAACAGATTAGTGCTCTGTTTGAGGACAAGAAATTAAAACCAATGCAATATGATGAATGTCCAAAAGATGGCACTCACAGACTGTTTTTAAATGAGGTTGGATAAATATTTTTTGCTTTTAAACTGTGTGGGTGTGTGTGGGTGAGATTTTGGTTGGGGGACAGTTGTAGGTTACAGTTTGAGTTTATAGTTTGACAAAAGCACTTTGTTGTGTTTTATTGTGAGTGTACATAAATATAAGTAAACACTTTGCAGTTTGAATTTATGTCCTCTATGAACAAAATGACGGAGTATGTTTTTATGTGTAACAGTTCAATCGCACCCGCACCTCACCCACACACACACACCACACACACACACACACACACACACACACACACACACACACATATTGGAACGTGAGTGAAGTACAAAGCCTATTATAAAGAATAGTTAAGCATCCAAATACATCGCAAATGTTGAAACAGTTTGATTCTAATGAGAGAGTTACGTGAGCCCAACACCACTTACTTTCACTTTACATTATTTCGGTTACTTCTTGTTTATAGTTTTTTAAAATTCTTGTTCTGTTCTGAATATCATTAAATTTAAAGGATTGCTTGTGTAATATTTTGAGTGTATCATCAAATCAGAATAATTCTCTCGGTTTCCCTAGTTATTTATTTTTATTTTTATTTTTTTATTGTACTAATCAGGTAAGGCAAGTAATATTCTCTGTGTCTTTATATATATATATATATATATATATATATATATATATATATATATATATATATATATTATATCATCTGAATTATTAATAACTTATTTCTGTATAAATAAATATTCCAGAATAATCCAGACCAACCAGAGTGCACTATTCCTTCAACATCATCAGTGCTGAAGCGGAACTACCAGAGCCGTTCGGCAGATAGCGAGCAGATGCAGCATATGTGTTGTATCGAGGCAGGGTCAGGCCAGGGGAATCCATTTGCAGCTTTTTATTAAGAATGGTCAAGACAGGCAGGGTGAACAATGGCAAACAGGGCAGAACAGAAAAGGCAGAGACAAACCAGGTTGACAGGCAAAGGACAAAGACCTCCAGATAAATACTGGGCTTCTGGATTTACACATTTAAGTGCTGCAAAACATATTGACCTAAAAATTATACTAAATTTAAATTATCTCATATACGTGGTTATTGTGATTCACGATCATAGGCCTTGTCCCAAATGGCACACTTCATATGAATTTTCGGTCTTCTGTACTTATTTCATGTGTCTGTTAAATCCATGAGACCGTAGGCTGTCTCATTTTTCATTTTAGGTTTCAGAAGGTTGCTCACGCATACTTTGTGGTTGATATGTGCCCTCGATGCGCACTTTTGCAGAGCCCACACTGATCCAAGCTCTACAGCACACTTCTTTTCAACAGTCAAAGCGGGGTTACGTTTTTGCACGTCGTGCACAATAACCCTAAAGGCACCGGGGTGCCGGCTTTTTTATATATATATATATATATATATATAAATATAGCTGCGAGCAGCGATGAAGGGCCAAAGCTGGCGGCACCGCCACCCCGGTGCCTTTAGGTAAAGGCACCGGGGTGGCGGTGCCACCGGCTTGGGCCCGCAATCGCTGCTCGCAGCTATATTTATTCTTTATTATTATTATTTTACTATCTTTTGGGCACTTTTGGGGGCCTTAACGTGCTCAAAAACTCTTGAAACTTTGCACACGGGTCAGAACCCGCGGCCATCAGGGCGGACTGAAGATGGTACCCGGGCATGGCAGGGGGCTCGACAGCGCCCCCTGGAACGGGATTCGAAAACATGTCCATATATCAAACACGCTTGCATGAATTAATATGAAAATCGGTACACATATAGATCTCATCGTTTCATATATCCTTCGTACTCTTACTTTTTACGCCAGCCCAACAGGAAGTCGGCTATTATGGGTTGTTTGGAAACTCATGCTCAGGAATTTGAAACACTTCTCCTAGGGAATTCACCGATCGTCACCAAACTCGGTGTGCATGAAGTCAAGACATTGAGGATGAAAAATTGCCAGGGGATTTTTGATATCTCGAACGGTTTGGCCGTGGCGAGGAAACGAATTTATGGCGAATAATGGAAACAGGAAGTGTGTTATAACTTCTGCATACATTGACTGATCTTGATGAAACTTCAGCAGTGTGTTCGCTGTAAGAGGCCGATCACATGGATGTGACTATTGTGAGTCAAAGTTATAGCGCCACCAACTGGCAGCAGGAAGTGTCACTTTCAAAATGCTTTTAAATCACCTCTTATTTTTACCCGATTTGCTTAAAACTTTATGTGTATAATGTAAACACACGGCAGATTTAGACCTGTGAAAGGATTATTGATATCTTAGATACTGTTGCCGTGGTAACGCATCAAACTTTAAGATTCTTTTTTGATGCTTTTGAGACTCTTAGCATACTTGAAATTGCATGAAACTCGACAGACACATCACATTTATTAGCCAGTAGACATGTGCAAAGTTTCAGAAACGGGCGTGGTGCAGGGGCTCAGTAGCGCCACCTTTTGACAAAAGAGGGGGAGTTAGGTCTATACTTTTATCTACAATCTTAAAACTCAGTATGTATATTGTTCATATCGAGCTGGACAACTTTCTAATTTACAGTCATTAGCTCAGACCAACAGGAAGTCAGATATTTTGGTTTGAATGTGGATGTTTTGGAGAATTTTCTCTTCCTCTCTCTCTGACCCTACGTCTCTCCGTGTGTTTGAGGGGAGGGGGATTTGTCTGCTGAGTGAGAATGCTTTTATTTTTGTTTTTCAAGGTTTTGGGGCCCTTAACGTGCTCGAAAACTCTTGAAACTTTGCACACAGGTCAGAACCCGCGCCAGAACGCGGCCGGGCTGAAGCTGGTACCGGGCGTGGCAGGGGGGCTCGACAGCGCCCCTGGAATGCGATTCGAACACTTGTCCATATATCAAACATGCTTGCATGTAATAATATGAAACTCGGTACATATTTAGATCTCATCGGGCCGAACAACTTTCGTGCTCTAAGTTTAACGACAGCTCAACAGGAAGTCAGCTATTATGGGTTGTTTGGAAAATGCATGCTTTTATTTTTTATATACTTCTCCTAGAGAATTAATCCAAACACCACGAAACTCGGTCAGCATGAAGTCAAGACATTGAGGATGCTAAATTGCGGACGGATTTTTGATATCTCGAACGGTTTGGCCGTGGCGAGGAAATGAATTTATGACTAAAAAAGGACACATAAAGTGTGTTATAACTTAGATAATTTTACCTACAGTTACAAAACTTGGCGTGTATATTGTTCTCATCAAGCCGAACAACTTTCTAATTTACAGTCATTAGTTCCCACCAACATGAAGTCAGATATTGTGGCTTAAATGTGGATTCTGAGAATTTTCCCTCCCTCTCTCTCTCTCTGACAGAGAGAATGCACCCTGCCATTCTGTATGTGTGTGTGTCTGTGTGAGGAGGGGGAAGGGGGGGGTCTCTTCGGGTGATAGTTTAAACACAAATTCATACATAGGGCCATACTGCCCTCTTGTGTCCAAAAAATTGTATTTATACGCACTTTTATTTATTTATTACATGTATTACGCACACACACACACAGTTCGATCGCGCCCGCGCCTCTCTCTTTCTCTCACACACACACACACAGTTCGATCGCGCCCGCCGCCTCTCTCTCTCTCACACACGCACACACACACACACACACAGTTCGATCGCGCCCGCGTCTCTCTCTCTCTCTCTCTCTCTCTCTCTCTCTCTCTCTCTCTCTCTCTCTCTCTCTCTCTCTCTCTCTCTCTCACACACACACACACACAGTTCGATCGCGCCCGCGCCTCTCTCTCTGTCTCACGCACACACACCAGTTCGATCGCGCCCGCGCCTCTCTCTCTCTCTCACACACACACACACACACAGTTCGATCGCGCCCGCGTCTCTCTCTCTCTCTCTCTCTCTCTCACACACACACAGTTCGATCGCGCCCGCGCATCTCTCTCTCTCACTCACGCACACACACACACACACACACACAGTTCGATCGCGCCCGCACCTCTCTCTCTCACACGCACACACACACAGTTCGATCGTGCCGCGCCTCTCTCTCTCCCACACACGCACACACACACACACACAGTTCGATCGCGCCCGCGCCTCTCTCTTTCTCTCTCACACGCACACGCACACACACACACACATATTGGAACGTGAGTGAAGTACAAAGCCTATAATAAAGAATAGTTTAGCATCCAAACACATCGCAAATGTTGAAACAGTTTGATTCTAATGAGAGAGTTACGTGAGCCCAACACCACTTACTTTCACTTTCTCTTCACATTATTTCGGTTACTTCTTGTTTATAGTTTTTTAAAATTCTTGTTCTGTTCTGAATGTCATTAAATTTAAAGGATTGCTTGTGTAATATTTTGAGTGTATCATCAAATCAGAATAATTCTCTTGGTTTAGTGATTCCCTAGTTATTTTTTTATTTATTTTTTCATTGTTCTAATCAGGTAAGGCAAGTAATATTCTCTGTGTCTTTATATATATATATATATATTATATATATATATATATATATATCATCTGAATTATAAATAACTTATTTCTGTATAAAATAAAAATTCCTGAATAATCCAGACCAACCAGAGCGCACTATTCCTACAACATCATCAGTGCTGAAGCGGAACTACCAGAGCCGATCGGCAGATAGCGAGCAGATGCAGCATATGTGTTGTATCGAGGCAGGGTCAGGCCAGGGGAATCCATTTGCAGCTTTTTATTAAAAATGGTCAAGACAGGCAGGGTGAACAATGGCAAACAGGGCAGAACAGAAAAGGCAGAGACAAACCAGGTTGACAGGCAAAGGACAAAGACCTCCAGATAAATACTGGGCTTCTGGATTTACACATTTAAGTGCTGCAAAACATATTGACCTAAAAATTATTCTAAATTTAAATGATCTCATATATGTGGCTATTGTGGTTCACGATCATAGGCCCTGTCCCCAAATGGCACACTTCATATGAATTTTCGGTCTTGTGTACTTATTTCATGTGTCCGTTAAATCCATGAGACCGTAGGCTGTCTCATTTTTCATTTTAGGTTTCAGAAGGTTGCTCACGCATACTTTGTGGTTGATATGTGCCCTCGATGCGCACTTTTGCAGAGCCACACTGATGCAAGCTCTACAGCACACTAGGTCACTGGATGGAGTTTTTCGGTTCCTTGCCACTGTTGCCTTTGGCTTGCTCAGTTGGGGATATTCAAATTAATTAACCAATCATACCATTGATCAGCTCTACCAAACTTGGTCTTTTTTTCCAGTAATAAACAAACATTGTTAAGTTGTTTTGATTGATACTGTGAAGCAGCTTTGATACAATCTGTATTGTGAAAAGCGCTATATAAATATATTTGACTTGACACTTCTTTTCAACAGTCAAAGCGGGGGTTACGTATTTGCACGTCGTGCACAATAACCCTAAAGGCACCGGGGTGGCGGCTTGTTTTTATATATATATATATATATATATATATATATATATATATATATATATATATATATATATATATAGCTGCGATCAGCGATGAAGGGCCAAAGCTGGCGGCACCGCCACCCCGGTGCCTTTAGGTAATGGCACCGGGGTGGCGGTGCCACCGGCTTGGGCCCGCAATCGCTGCTCGCAGCTATATTTATTCTTCTTTTTATTATTTTTTTACTACCTTTTGGCACTTTTGGGGCCCTTAACGTGCTCGAAAACTCTTGAAACTTTGCACACGGGTCAGAACCCGCGGCCATCAGGGCCGGCCTGAAGCTGGTACCCGGGCGTGGCAGGGGGGCTCGACAGCGCCCCCTGGAACGAGGTTTGAACATTTGTCCATATATCAAACACGCTTGCATGTAATAATCTGAAACTCGGTACACATATAGATGTCATCGGGCCAAACAACTTTCGTGCTCTAAGTTTTACGCCAGCCCAACAGGAAGTCGGCTATTTAGGGTTGTTTGGAAACGCATGCTCAGGAATTTAAAACACTTCTCCTAGGGAATTCAACCAATCGCCACGAAACTCGGTGTGCATGAAGTCAAGACATTGAGGATAAAAAATTGCCAGGGGATTTTTGATATCTCGAACGGTTTGGCCGTGGCGAGGAAACGAATTTATGGCGAATAATGGAAACAGGAAGTGTGTTATAACTTCTTTATACATTAACTGATCTTGATGAAACTTCAGCAGTGTGTTCGTTGTAAGAGGCCGATCACATGGATGTGACTATTGTGAGTCAAAGTTATAGCGCCACCAACTGGCAGCAGGAAGTGTGTCACTTTCAAAATGCTTTTAAATCACCCTCTTATTTTTACCCGATTTGCTTCAAACTTTATGTGTATAATGTAAACACACGCCAGATGTAGACCTGTGAAAGGATTATTTAATATCTTAAATACTGTTGCCATGGCAACGCATCAAACTTTAATATTCTTTTTGGATGCTTTTGAGACTCTTAACATTCTTCAAATTGCATGAAACTCGACAGACAAATCTCATTTATTAGCTAGTAGACATGTGCAAAGTTTCAGAAACGGGCGTGGTGAGGGGCTCCGTAGCGCCACCTTTAGTCAAAAATGGGGTATTAGTTTTACCTACAGTAACAATAATCGGTATGTATATTTTTCTCCTCGAGCCGGACAACTTTCTAATTGACAGTCATTAGCTCCGAACAACACGAAGTCAGATATTTTGGTTTGAATGTGATTTTCAGGAGAATTTTCTCCCTCCCTCTCCCTCTGTCTCTGTGTGTGGGGGGTTTGGGGAATTTGACTATTATTTTAATGGTGTTCAAGGTTTCAGGGGCTTTTGGGGCCCTTAACATGCTTGAAAACTCTTGAAACTTTGCACACAGGTCAGCGCCCACAGCCATCAGGCCCGGGCTGAAGCTGGTACCCGGGCGTGGCAGGGGGGCTCAACAGCGCCCCCTTGAACGGGGTCCCCAAAACTTGGTCCATAGATCAAACACGCTTGCATGAATTAATATGAAACTCAGTACACATATAGATCTCATCGGGCCGAACAACTTTCCCCGGTCAAGTTTTACGTCAGCCCAACAGGAAGTCAGCTATATGGGTTGTTTGGAGAATGCTTGCTCTGGAATTTGAAGTACTTCTCCTAGAGATTGCATCCGTTTACCACCAAACTCGGTCAGCTTGAGGTCAACACATTGAAGATGCTAAATTGTGGACGGATTTTTGATATCTCGAACGGTTTGGCCGTGGCGAGGAAACAAATTAATGGCGAGAAAAGAGAAACACGAAGTGTTATAACTTCTGCATACATTAACTGATCTTGATGAAACTTCAGCAGTGTGGTTCGTGGTAAGAGGCCGATCAGATGGATGTAACTATTGTGAGTCAAAGTTATAGCGCCACCAACTGGCAGCAGGAAGTGTGTCACTTTCTAAATGCTTTTGACAAAAGTGGGGGGGTTAGTTTTATCTACAGTAACAAAACTCGATATGTATATTGTACTCTTCGAGCCGGACAACTTTCTAATTTACTGTAATTAGCTACGACCAACAGGAAGTCAGATATTTTGGTTTGAATATGGTGAGCCTCTCTCTGAGCCTACGTCTCTGTATGGCAAGCCCTTTTAACATTTAAAAGCTAAGTTTGACTATCCGGAATTAACATTGTAGATATCAACAACGTCTTTCTGACAAGTCGTAATTATATTTTGGATAGTTTGTATTATCATTTAAGATATCTGTAACGTAATTGACCTATGGCTAAGCCACGCCCCCAAACGCGATGAGCCAATCACAGTTCGCATAGCTAACCCAATAAAATGAAAGTTACAGATATCAAATTTCAGATATCTCTAATCAAAATGAATTTCAAGATATCTATAACTTGATAATAGATATCTACAATTAAATTATGACTATCCCTAACTCCAGTTTGAGATATCTATAACACCATTCTGACTAGTCATAATTTAAATGTATTTAAATGTATTGTTTGCTTTAAATTAAATGAAGATTGTATGTTTGGTAATTTAACCTAAATTAATTTAAAATTTATGTGCTATATTTCAGATCAATATATTTGTTTTCCTTCATTTTAATCAACACTAACTTTATTCTCATCTAAATTATAAATAACTTATTTCTGTATAAAATAAAAAATCCCGAATAATCCAGACCAACCAGAGCGCACTATTCCTACAACATCATCAGTGCTGAAGCGGAACTACCAGAGCCGTTCGGCAGATAGCGAGCAGATGCAGCATATGTGTTGTAACTAGGCAGGGTCAGGCCAGGGGGATCCATTTGCAGCTTTTTATTAAGAAAGGTCAAGACAGGCAGGGTGAGCAATGGCAAACAGGGCAGAACAGAAAAGGCAGAGACAAACCAGGTTGACAGGCAAAGGGCAAAGACCTCCAGATAAATACTGGGCTTCTGGATTTACACATTTAAGTGCTGCAAAACAGATTGACCTATGACATCCTATGACATTAAAAATGATTCTAAATTTAAATTCTCATATATATGTGGCTATTGTGATTCACGATCATAGGCCCTGTCCAAAATGGTACACTTCATATGAATTTTCGGTCTTGTGTACTTATTTCATGTGTCCGTTAAATCCATGAGACCGTAGGGCGACAGTGAAAGCGGGGTTACGTTTTTGCACGTTGTGCACAGTAACCCTAAAGGCACCGGGGTGGCAGTGCCACCGGCTTGTTATATATATATATATATATATATATATATATATATATATATATATATATAGCTGCGAGCAGCGATGAAGGGCCAAAGCCGGCGGCACCGCCACTCCGGTGCCTTTAGGTAACTAAAGGCACCGGGGTTGCGGTGCCACCGGCTTGGGCCCGCAATCGCTGCTCGCAGCTATATTTATTATTATTATTTTACTACCTTTTGGGCACTTTTGGGGGCCTTAACGTGCTCAAAAACTCTTGAAACTTTGCACACGGGTCAGAACCCGCGGCCATCAGGGCCGGACTGAAGATGGTACCCGGGCATGGCAGGGGGGCTCGACAGCGCCCCCTGGAACGGGATTCGAAAACATGTCCATATATCAAACACGCTTGCATGAATTAATATGAAAATCGGTACACATATAGATCTCATCGTTTCATATATCCTTCGTACTCTTACTTTTTACGCCAGCCCAACAGGAAGTCGGCTATTATGGGTTGTTTGGAAACTCATGCTCAGGAATTTGAAACACTTCTCCTAGGGAATTCACCCGATCGTCACCAAACTCGGTGTGCATGAAGTCAAGACATTGAGGATGAAAAATTGCCAGGGGATTTTTGATATCTCGAACGGTTTGGCCGTGGCGAGGAAACGAATTTATGGCGAATAATGGAAACAGGAAGTGTGTTATAACTTCTGCATACATTGACTGATCTTGATGAAACTTCAGCAGTGTGTTCGCTGTAAGAGGCCGATCACATGGATGTGACTATTGTGAGTCAAAGTTATAGCGCCACCAACTGGCAGCAGGAAGTGTGTCACTTTCAAATTGCTTTAAATCACCCTCTTATTTTTACCCGATTTGCTTAAAACTTTATGTGTATAATGTAAACACACGGCAGATTTAGACCTGTGAAAGGATTATTGATATCTTAGATACTGTTGCCGTGGTAACGCATCAAACTTTAAGATTCTTTTTTGATGCTTTTGAGACTCTTAGCATACTTGAAATTGCATGAAACTCGACAGACACATCACATTTATTAGCCAGTAGACATGTGCAAAGTTTCAGAAACGGGCGTGGTGCAGGGGCTCAGTAGCGCCACCTTTTGACAAAAGAGGGGGAGTTAGGTCTATACTTTTATCTACAATCTTAAAACTCAGTATGTGTATTGTTCATATCGAGCTGGACAACTTTCTAATTTACAGTCATTAGCTCAGACCAACAGGAAGTCAGATATTTTGGTTTGAATGTGGATGTTTTGGAGAATTTTCTCTTCCTCTCTCTCTGACCCTACGTCTCTCCGTGTGTTTGAGGGGAGGGGGATTTGTCTGCTGAGTGAGAATGCTTTTATTTTTGTTTTTCAAGGTTTTGGGGCCCTTAACGTGCTCGAAAACTCTTGAAACTTTGCACACAGGTCAGAACCCGCGGCCATCAGGGCCGGGCTGAAGCTGGTACCCGGGCGTGGCAGGGGGGCTCGACAGCGCCCCCTGGAATGCGATTCGAACACTTGTCCATATATCAAACATGCTTGCATGTAATAATATGAAACTCGGTACATATTTACATCTCATCGGGCCGAACAACTTTCGTGCTCTAAGTTTAACGACAGCTCAACAGGAAGTCAGCTATTATGGGTTGTTTGGAAAATGCATGCTTTTATTTTTTATATACTTCTCCTAGAGAATTAATCCAAACACCACGAAACTCGGTCAGCATGAAGTCAAGACATTGAGGATGCTAAATTGCGGACGGATTTTTGATATCTCGAACGGTTTGGCCGTGGCGAGGAAATGAATTTATGACTAAAAAAGGACACATAAAGTGTGTTATAACTTAGATAATTTTACCTACAGTTACAAAACTTGGCGTGTATATTGTTCTCATCAAGCCAAAACAACTTTCTAATTTACAGTCATTAGTTCCCACCAACATGAAGTCAGATATTGTGGCTTGAATGTGGATTCTGAGAATTTTCCCTCCCTCTCTCTCTCTGACAGAGAGAATGCACCCTGCCATTCTGTATGTGTGTGTCTGTTTGAGGAGGGGGAGGGGGGGTCTCTTCGGGTGATAGTTTAAACACAAATTCATACATAGGGCCATACTGCCCTCTTGTGTCCAAAATTTTATTTATACGCACTTTTATTTATTTATTACATGTATTACGCACACACACACACACAGTTCGATCGCGCCCGCGCCTCTCTTTCTCTCACACACACACACAGTTCGATCGCGCCCGCGCCTCTCTCTCTCTCACACACGCACACACACACACACAGTTCGATCGCGCCCGCGTCTCTCTCTCTCTCTCTCTCTCTCTCTCACACACACACACACACACACACACACAGTTCGATCGCGCCCGCGCCTCTCTCTCTGTCTCACGCACACACACAGTTCGATCGCGCCCGCGCCTCTCTCTCTCACACACACACACACACACACACAGTTCGATCGCGCCCGCGTCTCTCTCTCTCGCTCTCACACACACACACACACACACATACATACACAGTTCGATCGTGCCCGCGCCTCTCTCTTTCCCACACACGCACACACACACAGTTCGATCGCGCCCGCGCCTCTCTCTCTCTCACACACACACACGCACACACACACACAGTTCGATCGCGCCCGCGCCTCTCTCTTTCTCTCTCACACGCACACACACACACACATATTGGAACGTGAGTGAAGTACAAAGCCTATAATAAAGAATAGTTTAGCATCCAATTACATCGCAAATGTTGAAACAGTTTGATTCTAATGATTACGTGAGCCCAACACCACTTACTTTCACTTTACATTATTTCGGTTACTTCTTGTTTATAGTTTTTTTTTTAATTCTTGTTCTGTTCTGAATATCATTAAATTTAAAGGATTGCTTGTGTAATATTTTGAGTGTATCATCAAATCAGAATAATTCTCTTGGTTTAGTGATTCCCTAGTTATTTTTTTATTTATTTTTTCATTGTTCTAATCAGGTAAGGCAAGTAATATTCTCTGTGTCTTTATATATATATATATATATATATATATTAGTGCTGGGCAACGATTAAAAATTTTAATCGCGATTAATCGCATCAATTTCTTGCGATTAATCGCGATTAATCGCATTGTTGCGCGCAAAATTGAATAATGATTTGTAAAGTAATGTATTGCGCACTTTTGATTTAAATGTACTGCTATATACACAAAAGTGCAATAACATGTGGTTTGCAAAAACTTTAAACAAATAAGGTGCTTTGCTTTATACCAGCAGTATTCTCTTTACATAGTAGCAATAAAATATTTATTGTAAATCTCAACTTAAACATTAATGTAATCAAATCAAATATTAAAACAAAGCTATTTGGCACTGGGCATTACCTTTTATCTAGTTAAAACGAGTCCAGTTTTCTTGTGTTTTTTTCTGAACAGGTATCTTGTATCAGGGAGCAGCAGAAACAGTCTATGTAGTCAGAGGTCATGATCACTACTACAGATATAAGTCGACCAACGTTACTTCTCTGATAGTAGCTTAGGTTTGGTCATGCCATGGTTTCCCACGTACACTCAGATTAGGCTACATTAAACAGAGGTAAAGCCCAATATATAGGCTACTTCTGCGTCGAACTCACGCTGTAGCTACGTCGTAGGCTGTGTGTAGCGCGCGTATCCTGACGTGCACCTCTCCAAAAATGTAACAACGCGTCAATGCGTACAGCAAGCGCTGTGATTGCTAGAACCGCTCCCCGGGTTTCACATGCTCCCTCTTTGTAATTGCGCGTCAACGCGGACAAGGACGCAGAAGTAGGCTATAAATGAAAACCAACGTAGAGGCTCCGGCGTAGGTCCGACGCAGAAGTATAAATCAGCTTTTAGAGTGAGGTGAAGTGGTCGAGCACACGGTGCAGCGAAAAGAGTTCCTGTGAAACTGTTGCGGTCATGCTCGCCTCACGCACGCGCCCGCCCGTTGCCGAAGTTGAATGGTCTATAACTTTTTGTAGGCTACACGACGCGCAGCATAAATCATTGGAAGAGAGACTGATCCTCGGCTCGCTGTTTGTGAGTTTCCAGAATCGAAATAGTTATCAGGACATCAACAGAAGGGAATTTACATGGCAGAGCATCCCCGCTAAACTAAACGCAGGCCTATCAGGTAAAGTTATGTATAATTTTAATTTAAGTTAAAAAGACTACAGCTGTGCAGCGCACAGAAGCCGTTGCCATGTTTACTATCCATAGAGCGCCGGTAATTCACATGCCAAAGCCTCTCCACTGCTTGTTTGGGTGGGTTATTTGCTGGCTGACCAACATCCCACCCCTCCTGTGACCCATGGTTTGACTGTAGGCCTATGTGTAGTATTCAGAGCCAGTGAGCAACGGACTTTCAAAAAAAAAAAAAAAAAAAACCTGCGTTAACGTGCGTTAAAAAAAATTTCGGCATTAATTCATAAATGCGTTAACGCGATAATAACGCGTTAACTTGCCCAGCCCTAATATATATATATATATATATATATATATATATATATATCATCTGAATTATAAATAACTTATTTCTGTATAAAATAAAAATTCCCGAATAATCCAGACCAACCAGAGCGCACTATTCCTACAACATCATCAGTGCTGAAGCGGAACTACCAGAGCCGATCGGCAGATAGCGAGCAGATGCAGCATATATGTTGTATCGAGGCAGGGTCAGGCCAGGGGAATCCATTTGCAGCTTTTTATTAAGAATGGTCAAGACAGGCAGGGTGAACAATGGCAAACAGGGCAGAACAGAAAAGGCAGAGACAAACCAGGTTGACAGGCAAAGGACAAAGACCTCCAGATAAATACTGGGCTTCTGGATTTACACATTTAAGTGCTGCAAAACATATTGACCTAAAAATTATTCTAAATTTAAATGATCTCATATATGTGGCTATTGTGGTTCACGATCATAGGCCCTGTCCCCAAATGGCACACTTCATATGAATTTTCGGTCTTGTGTACTTATTTCATGTGTCCGTTAAATCCATGAGACCGTAGGCTGTCTCATTTTTCATTTTAGGTTTCAGAAGGTTGCTCACGCATACTTTGTGGTTGATATGTGCCCTCGATGCGCACTTTTGCAGAGCCCACACTGATGCAAGCTCTACAGCACACTTCTTTTCAACAGTCAAAGCGGGTTACGTTTTTGCACGTCGTGCACAATAACCCTAAAGGCACCGGGGTGGCGGCTTGTTTTTATATATATATATATATATATATATATATATATATATATTATATATATATATATATATATATATATATATATATATATATAAATAAATATAGCTGCGAGCAGCGATGAAGGGCCAAAGCTGGCAGCACCGCCACCCCGGTGCCTTTAGGTAAAGGCACCGGGGTGGCGGTGCCACCGGCTTGGGCCCGCAATCGCTGCTCGCAGCTATATTTATTATTATTTTTTTACTACCTTTTGGGCACTTTTGGGGCCCTTAACGTGCTCGAAAACTCTTGAAACTTTGCACACGGGTCAGAACCCGCGGCCATCAGGGCCGGGCTGAAGCTGGTATCTGGGCGTGGCAGGGGGGCTCGACAGCGCCCCTGGAACGGGGTCCGAAAACTTGGTCCATAAATCAAACACGCTTGCATGTAATAATATGAAACTCGGTACACATATAGATCTCATCGGTTCATATATCCTTTGTACTTTTACTTTTTACCCCAGCCCAACAGGAAGTCGGCTATTATGGTTTGTTTGGAAGCGTATGCCCCTGGAATTCGATATACTCCTCCTAGAGAATTCAACCAATCGCCACGAAACTCGGTCAGCATGAAGTCAAGACATTGAGGATGAAAAATTGCCAGGGGATTTTTGATATCTCGAACGGTTTGGCCGTGGCGAGGAAACGAATTTATGGCGAATAATGGAAACAGGAAGTGTGTTATAACTTCTGCATACAATAACTGATCTTGATGAAACTTCAACAGTGTGTTCGCTGTAAGAGGCCGATCACATGGATGTGACTATTGTGAGTCAAAGTTATAGCGCCACCAACTGGCAGCAGGAAGTGTGTCACTTTCAAAATGCTTTGAAATCACCCTCTTATTTTTACCCGATTTGCTTCAAACTTGATGTGTATAATGTAGACACTCGCCAGATGTAGACCTGTGAAAGGATTATTGATATCTTAGATACTGTTGCCATGGCAACGCAGCAAACTTTAATATTCTTTTTGGATGCTTTTGAGACTCTTAGCATGCCTGAAATTGCTTAAAATTGCATGAAACTCGACAGACAGATCACATTTATTAGCCATTAGACATGTGCAAAGTTTCAGAAACGGGCGTGGTGCAGGGACTCAGTAGCGCCACCTTTTGACAAAAGAGGGGGAGTTAGGTCTATAGTTTTACCTACAATCATAAAACTCGGTACGCATATTGTTCAGATCAAACTGGACAACTTTCTAATTAACTGTCATTAGCTCAGACCAAGAGGAAGTCAGATATTTTAGTTTGAATGTGGATGTTTCTGAGAAATTTCTCTCCCTCTCTCTCCGTCTCTGTGTGTGAGGGATTTGTGTATTGCTTTTAATGGATTTCAAGGTTTCAGGGGCTTTTGGGGCTCTTAACGTGCTCAAAAACTCTTGCAATTTTGCACACAGGTCAGAACCCACGGCCATCAGGGCCGGGCTGAAGCTGGTACCCGGGCGTGGCAGGGGGGCTCAACAGCGCCCCCTTGAACGGGATCCGACTATTTGGTCCATATATCAAACACGCTTGCATCAATTAATATGAAACTCAGTACACATATAGATCTCATCGGGCCGAACATCTTTCCCCCGGTCAAGTTTTACGCCAGCCCAACAGGAAGTCGGCTATTTTGGGTTGTTTGGAAAACGTTTGCTGTGGAATTTAAAGTACTCCTCCTAGGCAATTCATTCAATCATCGCCAAACTCGGTGTGCATGAAGTCAAGACTTTGAGGATGCTAAATTGCGGACGGATTTTTGATATCTCGAACGGTTTGGCCGCGGCGAGGAAATGAATTTCCATGACTAAAATAGGACATATAAAGTGTGTTATAACTTAGTTAGTTTTACCTACAGTTACAAAACTCAGCGTGTATATTCTTCTCCTCAAGCTGAACAAATTTCTAATTTACAGCCATTAGCTCAGACCAACAGAAAGTCAGATATTGTAGTTTGAATGTGGACATTTTCTCTCTCTCTCTCTCGCTCTCTCTGAGCCAATATGGCAAGCCGTTTTAACATTTAATCATTTTAACCTACTAGTCTCTATTTTCATGCTACTAGTACTTATTTTTTAGATACTAGTATCTATTCAATTAAGTACTAGTACTTATTCATTAGCGACTAGTGCTTGTTCTTTAGTACTAGTGCCTATTCTTTAGATACTATTGCTTATTCTTTAGATATTCTTTTGAATATGTATTAGAAGCTAATGAATAAGTTCTGGTATCTATTTAATAGGTACTAGTATCTAATGACTTAGTACTAGTGTTTATTGAATAAATACTAGTATTTATTAATAGCTACTAGTATCTAAAAAATAAGTACTAGTACCTAATGAATAACTACTAAAATGTAATATATATGTACTAGTCACAATTGGAATACATACTAGTCAGAACTGAATAGTTGATATCTAAATGACAGATCCCCATAGAAGTCAATGGCAAAAAAAAAATGTCTTACTAGTAACAAAAGAATAGTTACTAGTCACTATTGAAATAAGTACTAGTATCTAATGAATAAGTACTAGTATCTAATAATAAGTACTAGTAACTAATGAATAAGTACTAGTAACTAATGAATAAGTACTAGTAACTAATGAACAAGTACTAGTATCTAATGATTAAGTACTAGTACCAATTTAATAGCAACTACAATCTAATGAATAAGTACTAGTAACGAATGAATATGCACTAGTATCTAATAAATAAGGACTAGTATGTAATGAATAAGTACTAGTATCTTTAAAAAGATACTGTGTGTGTGTGTGTGTGTGTGTGTGTGTGTGCGTGCGCGCGTGCGTGCGTGTGTGTAGGGGAGGGGGGCTAGATTAACCATTTCACTGCTGTGTGGTTTGGCCTGCATTGAAAAGGAAAATAAATGTCTTAAGCCTTGTATTTTTTAAATAAGTTTTATTAATAAAGTAAAGGCATATAACCAGTTTAATTGTAGTGCATTAACAATAGTTTTATATAATTAGTTTATTAATTAAATTAACTTGGTCCATAAACTTGGTCTGAAAATTTGGTCCATAAATCAAACACACTTGCATGTATACTATGTACTATAATAATATAACACTTGGTACACATATAGATCTAATCTGGCCGTACAACTTTCGTGCTCTATGTTTTAAGCCAGCCCAACAGAAAGTGGGCTATTTTGGTCTGAATGTGGATGTTTTGCAAAACCAGCTTGTACATTTTTACTCACTCCTCTTAAGTGGTTTATTTTATTCCCACCAAACTTTTTCAACATGATGAAAATACATTAAAGATGCTAAATTGTGAACGCATAATGAATATCTCAAATGGTTTTGCTATGGTGAGGGATTAAAGTAATGTAAAAAAGAATCAGGAAACGTCTCATATCTTTCTAAAATGTAATTATACACCATTTAGTTTTATATAAAATTATACAAAAATATTACAACTAAACCCATTTTATTCTTTTTTTTCAATTCAAGAAGTATGAAAAAGTTTAAAACAGGCTATTTAGTGCTATCTGAAAAAATCATTCATAGGGCTATACTGCCCTCTTGTGTCCAAAATGATATCAACATAGTACATAAAACTATTTTATCAGGTATGCCTATTGTATTTATATATAAATATATTAGGTATATGGCTGTGATGATATTTTCCCACCGGTTAACCGACGTGTGACACCAGCGAGGGCTTCTAAATCACTAATATAAAAGTGAAAGTACGGACGTCTGCACGGACATTGATTATGGTGGCGCTCGCAGTGCGCTGGAATGAATTCCTATGAAAGTTAAGTTTTTTTAGAAATTAACTAAAAAACGTTCGCTCTGTTCTGCTCACTCCTCGCGTTGGACGCGCACCGTTATGAATGCCTGTGCAGCCGTGAGCTTTTTTGCTTGAAATTATTTTACAAAAACATGTGCTATATTTCAGATCAATATATTTGTTTTCCTTAAAATTATTCTCATCTGAATTATAAAATATGTATTTTTGTATATGTATTTTTTGTTCTGTTATATATGTATTTTTGATATGTGCCCTCGATGCGCACTTTTGCAGAGCCCACACTGATGCAAACTCTACAGCACACTTCTTTTCGACAGTCAAAGCAGGGTTACGTTTTTGCACGTCGTGCACAATAACCCTAAAGGCACCGGGGTTGCGGCTTGTTTTTATATATATATATATATATATATATATATATATATATATATATATATATAGCTGCGAGCAGCGATGAAGGGCCAAAGCCGGCGGTACCGCCACCCTGGTGCACCAGGGTTGCGGTGCCACCGGCTTGGGCCCGTAATCGCTGCTCGCAGCTATATTTATTATTATTCTTCTCCGAAATTAATCGCATTTTTGAGGGCCTAAACATGCACGAAAACTCACGAAAATTTGCACACGCGTCAGAACTGGCGAAAATTTACATCTGATATGCGTTTCAGAATTGGGCGGGGCAAAATGGCTCGATAGCGCCACCTATAAAGGTTCAACAGAGTGCGCCTCCCGCTACGTTTCACGTACGTGTACAAAATTCGGTACATACATGTAATGACCCAATACCTACAAAAAAGTCTCTTGGAGCGTATCCCTAAACACAACAGGAAGTCAGCCATTTTGATCTTCCTCTCCGATTTTTGTGCAGTTTTTGCCATTTTCAGGCCTCGTACTTTAACGAACTCCTCCTACAGTTTTAATCTGATCATCTTCAAATTTGGTGAGTGTAATCTTAAGGCCTTTGCAACGTTAAATTGCGAAGATCTTGAGTTTTCGTCGAAGGGCGTGTCCTCGGCGACCTGACAAATTTCGATGTTTCGCCATGAAACAGGAAGTTGCTGTAACTCAGGCAAACAATGTCCAATCTGCCCCAAACTTCACACGTTTGATAAGAGTTCTGTCCTGAACACATGTCCATGCTCATATTCAGTTATAGTCATAGCGCCACCTGCTGGCAACAGGAAGTGACATGTTTAAAACTGTTGTGGACTCCTGATAACATATAAAAAAGTGCCAGCAAGTGCTAAACATGCTAGCAACATACTAGAAACATGCTAAAACATGCTAGCAAACACTTAGCTAAGTGCTAAAGCATGCTATTACTAAAATTAAATAGGAATTTGCTGTAACTCAGGCATGGAATGTCAAATCTGCCCCAAACTTCACACGTTTGATAAGAGTCCTGCCCTGAACACATCTATATGAGAATATTCAGTTATAGTAATAGCGCCACCTACTGGCAACAGGAAGTGACATGTTTAACACTGTGATGCAGTACTAGCAACATATTAAATATGCCATTGAGTTATAAACATGTTATAAACATGTTAAAACATGCTAGCAATTCTTAGCTAAGTGCTAAAGCATGCTAATGCAATGAAACAGGAAGTTGTTGTTACTCAAGAAGGCAATGTCCAATCTGCCCCAAACTTCACACGTTTTATAAAAGTTATCTCCTAAACACGTCTATGCTCATATTCAGTTATAGTCATAGCGCCGCCTGCTGGCAACAGGAAGTGACGTTTAACACTGTTCTGGACTCCTAATAGGTACATGCATGTAATGACCCAATACCTACAAAAAAGTCTCTTGGAGCGTATCCCTAAACACAACAGGAAGTCAGCCATTTTGATCTTCCTCTCTGATTTGTGCGCAGTTTTTGCCATTTTCAGGCCTCGTACTTTAACTAACTCCTCCAACAGTTTTAATCTGATCATCTTCAAATTTGGTGAGTGTAATATTAAGGCCTTTGCGACGTTAAATTGTGAAGATCTTGTTTTTTCGTCGAAGGGCGTGTCCTCGGCGGCCTGACAAATTTCGATGTTTCGCCATGAAACAGGAAGTTGCTGTAACTCAGGCAAACAATGTCCAATCTGCCCCAAACTTCACACGTTTGATAAGAGTTCTGTCCTGAACACATGTCCATGCTCATATTCAGTTACAGTCATAGCGCCACCTGCTGGCAACAGGAAGTGACATGTTTAACACTGTTGTGGACTCCTAATAATATATAAAAAAGTGCCAGCAAGTGTTAAACATGCTAGCAACATACTAGAAACATGCTAGCAAACACTTAGCTAAGTGCTAAAGCATGCTATTACTGCAATTAAATAGGAATTTGCTGTAACTCAAGCATGGAATGTCAAATCTGCCCCAAACTTCACACATTTGATAAGAGTCATGCCCTGAACACATCTACATGAGAATATTCAGTTATAGTAATTGCGCCACCTACTGGCAACAGGAAGTGACATGTTTAACACTGTGATGCAGTACTAGCAACATATTAAATATGCCATTGAGTTATAAACATGTTAGAAACATGTTAAAACATGCTAGCAATTTTTAGCTAAGTGCTAACGCATACTAATGCAATGAAACAGGAAGTTGTTTTTACTGAAGGCAATGTCCAATCTGCCCTAAACTTCACACGTTTGATAAGAGTCCTGTCCTGAACATATCTACATGACAATTTTAAGTTAAAGTAATAGCGCCACCTACTGTCAAAAGGAAGTGACATTTTACACTGTGATGCAGTACTAGCAACATATTAAATATGCCATTGAGTTCTAAACATGCTAGAAACATGCTAAAGCATGCTAGCAACACTTATCTGAGTGATAACGCATGCTATTATCCCCATAATAAAGGACATTTTTGTAACTGACTTTGACATACTCCTCCTATATTTACCTACTTAAATGCACATTGCCCACCGTGCTCTGTCTTCCTAAAGCCACCGGGTGGCGGTGGCACGGGTGCGAGGGCCCTTTCAATGCTGCTTGCAGCTTTAATTATATATTAAGACCCTTGATCCTCACCTGACTATGGCTTTGTAAACTTCATCCATGTGGTTTATAATGAACTGTGGTACAGAAACAGTGACAATGTTACACACTCTTGGCTTACTCTGGCTATTCTCTGCTGTCTCAGATGACGATATGTTTGTCCCGTCTTAGCAACCGTAGCTTCTTCGAAAGGAAGGGGTGAGCAGTGGGCTGAGCCATTAGTGCAACCGAACGGCTAGATGCCGCTAAAATCTACACACTGGACCTTTAATTAAATTCCAAATTTAATTAAATCCAACTTAACTGAATATTCAGGCTCAACAGGTGTAAATACACAAAATAAAATAAGGGTAAACTTAAGTCGAAAAAAAAGAAATGCATAAAAAACAAAGTTTCTGGGTTTCAATTGAAACCAAATGGGAGGGGGTCGAGAGAGAGAGAGAGAGAGAGAGAGAGAGAGAGGAGAGAGAGAGAGAGAGAGAGAGAGAGAGAGAGAGAATCAGTGATTTGGGGCGTGTATCAAACTGCTAAAGTCATGTGATTTCAGTAAATGGGGCTTCGTTACACGTCATAGCTGGTTTGAATTTTTTTTAAATTTCAATGGTTCGCCGCGGTCTCATGAACCAGTGTATATCTGATTTTTATGTGATCTCGTATCACTTTAATAGATTTGTACACATTTAATGACGCATTTGATAAAGGGAATCAGCGTATTTAATAGTCTCTTATTGGTCTGGTTAACCAAGTTTTCATAAAACGAGCCCTACAGGTTACTAAGATATCACGCCTTAAAAGACACCTCATATTAAAAGGTATTAGATGGTTTGTGGATTGCCATTACTTGATTACACCTTTGACAAAACATTTGCAATTGGTTTGTCAAAGGTGTTTCATTGAGTTCAGTTTTCGCTACACTTACACTGTTCTGACCAGCAGGGGTCACTTTACGCTCACACAAGTTTTAGCCGGGCGCTAAAAGTTATCAGTCGAGGTAAAGGGCTTTAACTTGTATCTGTGTAGGGTTGCTAGGAAGCTAGATTTGGCTACACGCAATCACTTGTTTACACAAGGGTCTGTGAGGTTGGTGCTGTTAAGATTTTCATTAGTGCCTGCTCGCACTTCACGGTGTCATGCGTTGCTAAGAGACCAATGCAAACCAACAACACAACTCAAACGGAGCAGCGTTCGTGGCCGTGCTGAAAGCATGCATTGAGTCTTCAGCGCAGTCAGTCATGACGTTGCATGCAACTCTTTCACAAATCAAAACAGCACATTCCCTTCACAGACAATGGCGAATTACTAGTTAGCTAGGCTAGAAATTACACAATTATTTTGACGCGATTGTTTCATATGAGCGGTTCAGCGGTTTAATATGAATACAATGACATAACAAATAAGGCCTTAATTGGTGACTGAGGAGCATCGCTCAGATCACCTTCAAAAATGCAGAAAATGGGGATTTCTTCGCCCAAGATCAGATTAATTTATTCTGGTACCTTTTATACGTGCTGCTAATCTGAGATTTCTTCGTCAGAGAAGGCTTACGCTCGATTTGGGACTGAAATTAGGATTTCTTCACTAAAATCAGCTAAATCTGTTAAATAAATGAGGAGGGATCAATCACCATTTACCAACAATTATATTAAAGTATACATTTTTTCACCATTTAACATGTCTTGACAAAATTACATGAGGCAGAGCATTTGGAAGCAAAGCCTTATAAATGTGCATCCAATATCAAAGTCCAGAGTTACCACAATTGTCCTTGGTCCATCACACCATTGTAGATGTTTAAGATGTTAGAAGAACATCATCTACATTTGTTCAACAAGGGTTCATCCAAGGAAAAAGTGTCTTTTCGTTCAGGAGTTCGGATATACTTCCACGTTGAAGACAATAACAAGAGAACTTGAATCAGTTGAGAAGCCCTCAAAATCAAGCAGATACCAAAAACCCTCAGGTCAAAATAAAACAAACAATACAACATGAGGTTCAGTAAGCAAAATACTTTAGCACTATAAACTGTTGTTAATGATAAAGAACCAAAAATAAATCAACTCACATTGAGATGTTGAACACAAATGTTCCTCAACAGGGTTTTCCAAATGAAAGCATGGACAGAGCATGTGCTCTCAGCTAACAGGTATATCTAACTCACACTTCCCTCTTCCTTTTACTCTCTGGCCTGAAGAGATCTCCCAGATAATGGCTCCCTAATGCCCTCTACTGGCCGAGAGTGAAATTGCAACTTGCAGTTAACATAGGAGACAGGTAACAGTTTACTAGAACTGTTACAAAGTCACCTCTATTTATATAGCGCTTTTGACAATACAGATTGTATCAAAGCAGCTTTACAGAGATAACAGGAAAATAATGTTGTAATAGTATTGTTAAATATAAAATTAAATGTCCCCAACTAAGCAAGCCAAAAGCCAATGGCGACAAAGGTGAAGAAAGGCAACAGTGGCAAGGAACCAAAACTCCATTAGGTGACAGAATGGAGAAAAAAACCTTGGGAGAACCCAGGCTCAGTCAGGGGGCCAGTCCTCCTTTGGCCAATGAACGAACAGTGTATGATTATGATTTAGGCAGCATTATAGGTCAGAAGTCATATGGGATCAGAACTTTCACAATATTTATCCAGTTCCATCTGGTTGGGGGTCGGAGTCATCACGCCGGTATGGAGATGAGTTTGTTGAGGTGTCCATGAGGCCTTCACAGTGTTCACGAGGCTGGCACTTCAGGGATGCGTTGTCATCGTGTCCATGCGAATGGTCCTTCATCAGATCTGGATATGGCCTGGATTCGGCGGTTTGCGGTAAACCTCGGGATAAATAAAGAGACTAATATTAGCGTAGACGCCATCCTTCTTATGATGTACAAAGTACATCAGGATTTATGGGAAGTGTTCCCGGTTCCGGCTGATCTAAACTATGCAGCCTAACATTGAATTATAGAAGTCTATAATGTGTTATGTGTATGCTAAGCCAAAGAGATGTGTTTTTAGTCTAGATTTGAATGACAGACTGTGTCTGCTTCCCGGACCATGTTAGAAAGATTGTTCCAAAGTTTTGGTGCTAAATAGGAAAAGGATCTACCGCCAGCAGCCGATTTAGATATTATAGGTATTATCAACTGGCCAGAATTTTGAGATCGCAATAGACGTGAAGGACTATAATGCGTTAAGAGCTCGCTTAAGTACAGGGGAGCTAAACCATTTAGTGCTTTGTAAGTAATCAGCAATATTTTAAAATGTATACGATGTTTAATAGGGAGCCAATGCAGTGTTGACAGAATCAGGCTAATATGGTCATACTTCCTGGTTCTGGTAAGAACTCTAGCGGCTGCATTTTGAACCAACTGTAGTTTATGTATTAAACGTGCAGGGCAACCACCCAGTAGAGCATTACAGTAATCTAGCCTTGATGTCATGAACGCATGAACCAATTGTTCTGCATTTGTAATTGAGAGCATATGACGTAATTTAGATATATTTTTAAGATGAAAAAATGCAGTTTTACAGATACTAGACACGTGACATTCAAATGAAAGATTGGTATCAAAGAGCACACCCAGGTTCCTAACGGGAACCATTACAACTTTACCTGTTTGTGTCGTTCTGATTCGTGACAATTATGTGAGGAAGTTTTTTTCCAATAATTAGAATCTCTGGGTTTTTTTTTCAGAATTAAGTAGTAAGAAATTACTAGTCATCCAGTTTTTTATATCAGCTATGCATTCCATTCATTTTGTGGATTGGTAAGTTTCGTCAGGGCGTGAAGAAATATAGAGCTGAGTATCATCAGCATAACAGTGAAAACTAATACCATGCTTCCTAATGATATCTCCTAAGGGTAGCATTACAGAGTGAACAGCAACGGTCCTAGTACTGAGCCTTGTGGTACACCATGCTGAACTTTTGACCGATAATACATCTCTTCATTTACTGCTACAAACTGATAACGGTCAGATGAGTATGATTTAAACCATGCTAGTGCAATTCCACTAATGCCAACATAATTTTCGAGTCTATTTAAAAGAATGTTGTGGTCGATAGTGTCAAATGCAGCACTAAGATCGAGTAGCACTAATAGAGAGATACAACCACGATCGGATGATAAGAGCAAATCATTTGTGACTCTAATGAGAGCTGTCTCAGTGTCAGGATTCCATCCACGTCACGATCTCTAACACCGCCCACTCATTCCCTATCACCCAGTCGGACACTCCCCCGTTCACAATCACCTGAGTATTGATCACCGTCACCTGTGTCCCATCACCCACATGCACTATAAAGCACTCACCTTCACTGCAGTCATTGTCTGGTCTCGTCAATCCATGACTCACAGACTCTCCGTCATCCACCCTGCTACTTTCCTGCTTCCTGATTCTTCTGATCCCTTCCATCTTCCGTGTGCCTTCTACCAAACCATCTACAAGAGAGAAAAAGGACATTACTCATCAGCTAAGCTTGTTTATGTTTCTAAGTCATTTGTTCCTCACCTGTTATCTCCGACTGAATATCCATCTGCCCAATAAACGTATAAACTTACCATCCAGTCTGTTCCATCTGTGAGCCCTGACACTCAGTACTATGATACGGTCTAAATCTTGATTGAAAATTCTCACAAATACCATTTCTTTCTAAAAAGGAACATAGTTGTGAAGATACTGCCTTTTCTAGTATCTTTGACAGAAAAGGTAGATTCGAAATCGTCCTGTAATTGACTAATTCTGTAGGATAAAGTTGCGATTTTTTTTTTTTTTTTTTTTTTTTTTTTTTTTTTTTTTTTTTTAACAAGCAGTTTAATCATAGCCAGATTAAAAGTTTTTGGTACGTATCCTAATGACAAAGATTAATTAATGATATTAAGAAAAGGATCCATGATCTCTGGAAGCATCTTTCAAGAGCTTAATCTGTATAGGGTCTAACATACATGTTGTTGATGTAGATGATTTAACTAGTTTAGACAATTTTTCCTTATGCGATACCGTAGTAGACGGTTACATAGTTATAATTTTCTCTCTAATATTATCAATCTTGTAAGTAAAGAAGTTTAAAAAGTCATTACTGCTGTGCTGTTTGGATATGTCTGGGGTTCAAGCTTTATTTCTCATTAATTTAGCCACTGTTTCAAATAAATACCTTGGGTTGTGTTTGTTTTTTTCTAGGAGGGTTGAAAAATTAGCAGATCTAGCGGTTTTTAAGGCCTTTCTGCACGCAATCGTGCTCTCTCTCCACGACATGCGAAAAAACTGTAGTTTTATTTTCTTCCAGTTGCGCTCCATTTTTTTTGGCTGCTCTCTTAAGGGCCAGAGTGTGCTTGGTGTACCACGGCGTTGGACTATTTTCTTTAATCTTCTCTAAGCGCAAAGGACCAACTGTGTCTAAAGTGCTGGAAAAGAGAGTCTCAATCATTTCTGTTGCAACATCGAGTTCTTCTAAGCTACCTGGGATGCTGACAAGATGAAACTGACCAGGAAGATTATTTATAAAGCAGTGGCAGAAGTGATAGTTCGACCATATTTATAACCATGGGCGTAGATTACGCGGGGGACGGGGGGGACGTGTCCCCCCCCACTTTTTTAAAAATGTAAATTCGTCCCCCGCACTTTTTCATAGGGCAAATGTGTCTATGACAAGCTGAGGTTTCCGCGGGTGTGTATAGCCTGCCCTACATCGAGATTTAAAATCCAAAGAGTCAAGGTCTATCTACATACGTGACTTTCACGCTTCCATGGTAATCAGTCACTCGTGCATTAGCTTACGACACGCCCATGCTCGCACCCGCGCCGAATCCATCAGTTTCATAGAGTTCAAAACGGCAAAAAAACTCTTCACTCCTTTTTCACGAAAAAGTCAAGCACTGTAAGTTGTCATGTGGTATACGAATTGTGTTGCACAATGATGAATAACTCTGCCTATTTCTCTTGTTGAATAATTAACAAGTTTTGTTGTAAATTGAAAATATTCACTATACCCGCACAAACGTGCACTATTTTCAATCTTTTTTTTTCGTTTTATTTTCACAGATATGTTATCAAAGCCCTTCAAATTAGAATAAACATGGTGATTGTTAATGCTGAATTTGTATGTTCATGCATTAACAGCCAAGATCTGCTTGAATCAGGTAATAACATGTGTAGACTATGATGTTTACCATAATTCGGTAACACTTTACAATTAGATAAAAAGTTTGTAGACAAACTTTAAGTTCTCTTGAAAAAGCCTAACTAGAAAGTTTGAAGTATTTTTAAAAGCTTGACGTTTGAAGGTTTTCAATTGGAAAGTTTTAGTTTAGTAAGACAGACCATAGGCTATTAAGGAAATGTTATTTTGCCAAAAGAAGAACTTTTATTTTAAGTAAATGTTATTTTTAAATCAGCCTACTTCAGTTTGATATTTAACCATATTATCATGCTTAACAGTAACACTTATAATTTGAATAATTGTAATGCGATGATCAGATATCTAAATCAGAGAATGTCATATGTTTGGGCGGTTGACGGGTTGATTATTTATTTTTAACAGTGGATTCGGGGGACTCAAAGTGCACCAGATTAATGAATTTACCTTTAAAATGTACAAAATTTTCTTCCGGGGGGGCATGCCCCCGGACCCCCCTAGAAGGACCGAGATCCACCTACAAAAATACTGTGGGAAACACAGTAGGCTAAATGATGGTCTACGAAAAATAAAAATGTTATTATCCAATTAAAATACATGATCAGGATTTTACCACCTCCGCCTCGTTTTAAGCCAGGAAAAAACCTGCGTGTCAAATATAAAGTACTGAACATCTGCATTTCTTTCTTTCTGTTTTTTTTGCTTTAAAAATAAATAGCATATTAAGCCAATTAACCTGTCAACAAAAGTCTGAAAAAAAAATGGTATTACACTTGACATTCTGTCCCCCTCACTTTTGAAATGATGGCTACGCCCCTGTTTATAACACAGAGTCGGCTTTGCAACCTTGGCTAAATTAAGTTTACATGAGATTAAATAATAATCTGAGATGTCATCGCTCTGCTGCAGAATTTCAACGGCATCAACATTGATTCCACGTGACAATATTAGATTCTAAAGTATAATTACAACAATGAGTAGGTCCTGACACGTTTTGTCTAACTCCAATAGAGTTTAGAATGTCTGTAAATGCTAATCCCAATGTGTCTTTTTCATTATCTACATGGATATTAAAATCACCAACAGTTAGGACTTTATCTGCAGCCAGTAATAATTTTCATAGAAAATCAGCAAATTCTTTGATAAAATCTGAATGGTGCCCTGGTGGCCTGTATACAGTAGCCAGCACAAATGTCAAATGGGATTTATCACTTACGCTATATAACGTTACAGAAAGCACCATCACTTCAAATGAAACTATATTTGAAACTAGACTTCTGAGTAACACTGAAGATTTTGCTATAAATTACAGCAATACCTCCCCCTTTTCCTTTTAAACAGGCCTCATGTTTATAGCAGTAATCTTGGGGGGTGGACTCATTAAGTAATGTAATTGTCTGGTTTTACCCAAGATTCTGTCAAACACAGCACATCTAGGTTATGGTCTGTAATCATACCTGTAGCGTATCTGGACAGTCTCACATGACAACCATTCTGAGTCTCAGGAAGGCTTGTCAATTTAGCTTATTTGTCTAAGTTTTGTTACTAGCTTAAGCGCCAGAAAGTCTGGGGTGAGATTGGTTTTCTGACATCATTTACGACTCTGCGATACTCCCCAGAGACCATCGCACCCTCCTCTCGACTCACTTTGGACGCATCAAAGGAATTCCAAGCCCCCCCCAGTGTTGCGTGCTCCCAACAACACAGAGAGACACACACACACACACACATGAAACTTTCATTAACTTCATCATATAAAGACTTTACCGAAATATATTTGATATGTTGTTATGTTCGTCCGATTGCCCAGGTCCTATGAAGGTATCTGGGAGTGTATAAGTAGTTGTAGCGTCTGGACCAATCACACACACACAGAGTGTTGGTTTTGCCTAGTGAATATCCTGTTACAATAGATAAGGATTTTTACGACCTCTAGAAGGGAATTCCTGAGAGATGTGACACACACTTAATTCTCCTGAGGAGGAGAAATAAACCCTGTTAATCTTATATATTATATATATATATATATAAAACCACTTGAGAAATGTATAAACATGTATCTAATTTTCACATCTCATGATTTTCCTTCGGATGTTGTTTTGGCCTTTGTTTTCTTGTAAACTCTAATGGGTTAATGTTTTAGACTTTGTATACAAATATGTGAACCATATTTGGTCTCTATGAATTCCAAACTTCGTTCCCCATTTGTTAATTTACATTACATTTTGTTAACTTTGTGACACAGGGGTAGTATAAGAATCTTGAAGATTCTTTCTCTTAAACACCCAATGAAATTACAGATTGAAATGTGCTGTCTGAACACAAAGAGTCATAAAATCTCCCGCCAAAGGGAACACTCCGGATTGGCTCCCATACCCCCAGAGGGGGTGACATCTTCACCCCTTTTTAAATGACTGATGAAGATCAGTCTCTCTCTTTTACCATCTCTCCTCCTCCTAGCATCATGTAACGGATCCGCGATTCCCCCTCAGGGGATCTTTTCCTTTGTTTCTTTAAGTTTTTATTTCCCATTTTCGAATTCTCCTTTGTTCATTTCCACCGACGAGTGAAATGAACTTAGTCTGAATCATCAACCGGCAACTTCACCTCAAACGGACATTCAAAATCGCCACGCTTGGCTCGCTCTGGAAGAGCGAGTGAACGTGACGCTCCCAGGATCGAGACACACACGCCTTCTTCATATCAGCCACACAAAAGGGCTAATGTGCAAGTATTTCGTTTACTAAGCTTTCATAGCAGTAAGATTTGTTTACCCCCGTTTAGGGTGATATTGATTTCTTGTGGTCTCTCAGAGGGTTTTGTCCAGGTGAATTTTGCAAAACTGTGATCCTTACGGATCTCTCTCTCTCTCTCTCTCTCTCTCTCTCTCTCTCTCTCTCTCTCTCTCTCTCTCTCTCATTCTCTCTCTCATTCTCTCGATCTCTTTATTGATGCATTCTCTTTCATTGTCGTTGTATTTTGTTGTAAATACATTTTATTCCTTGTAACGTTAGTAACCGTATACGTAGTTTCCTTTATTAAATTCATTATATTAATTTATTGATTCTGTCTCTCGCTCATATACAAGTCCCTTTAATGTATAAAGATCCAAAGCTACGTGCTTTACAACATTTATTGATACTTAAACAGTATCGTTATAGACCAGGAAGGTTGTCCCTTGTGGCCAGAGGGATAACTTCTCTTGAAAGTCTATAAGTAGGATGATTTTGGTGAGGTTTGATTAGATCGAATGATCAGGTTTGCTGGACAAACAGATGATTCGATTATAAATGAATCCCCTTAAAGATTATCCTGACGATCGATCTATGATAGACATAATTGATATATTAAATATTTAATTATAATCCGTTGTGATTGAGTATTAATATACAATTGAGCTGATAATAACCTGTCTGTAAAATATAGTCTAATTATGCAATTAATTATAATCCCTTGTGGTTAATTGTCTAGGTACACATATGAATACAGATGCAGGGAAAATATTATCCCTTTTTGGGAGATTTAACATGTATGATTATCTGGGTCAACCCGTATGAATAATTATTAATTGAAAAATTACTAATTTTTGAATACATATCCCCAAAGCCTGACCCAGGTTTCCTTACATACCATTAACAATAAGTGCTTTTAAAGAAAGGGATTGAATATTCAGCAACCCAAGCTTTATCATTTGTTCATCTGCATTATATTTGTTTTTTATTTGTTGAACATCAGTAAAATTTTTACCCTTAAATGGGTTTGGGAGTTTTTTTGTATTTCCTTGTTCGGTGAACAGACACAGTCTCTATGTGATGATATCTAGGTGAAAGAGTCTCTATGTGATGGGATTTATCTGACCTCAGTGACTTCAGACAGCTAGCAGAGGGTCGGTTTAGCCAGTCTGTCTGCTTCCTGACCTAAGCCCTAGATTGTCATGTTTGATCTTTAAGACTATGGGCCCTATTTTAACGATCTGAAACGCAAGTATCAAACGCAAAACGCAAGTAACTTTGTGAGCGGATCTCGGCGGGATAAATGACTCTTGCGCCCGACGCAAATCTAAAATGGGTTGGTGTGAAGTAGCTACATTACTCATAGGTGTGGTTTGGGCATAACGTGAAATAAACCAATCAGAGCGTCATCTCACATACCCTTTAAAAGCAGGCGCGCTTGTTCCATGGCCTGAATAATTTGGGTAAATGTGTAAGCTAGATTTATGCCTATTTTTTCACATCTTCATGGATACCACAGTGACTTCCCTCGTGTGGTAATACTTTTTCCTTATGTATGGATTGCAAAAATGGGAACTGCTGCATTTGTGTAGATGAGAGAAGCAAAGGGTATGCGCGTTGTGCACACGCTACATTATGGCCAAGCATGCGCCCTTAAAATAGCATCTGAATAACGCGCCACTGACTTTAGACTAGGTTTTTCCTGGTCTGTAGCAGAATTGTTTTCTGAAACTGCAAAATAGCTCCAGGGAATGTTTGCACTGGAACACGCCGCCTCTTTTCGCTGAACCGCCCCCGGGAGCGCAAGTTCATTCCCTAATTTACCGACGTGCGTCTGTGGAGGGCAAAGTCTGCTGTGCGTCGGGTGCAAAATAGGAATGATACACGCATCGGTGTACAAAGTCAATTGCGCTGGTTGCAAGATAGGGCCCTATGTGTCATATTACTAGATAGAAGAGCAGCACCATCCTGGGAGGGATGAATACCATCTCTTTTCAACAGGTCAGGTCTGCCCCAAAAACTATCTCATCACTCCTTCGAACAGGAAGGGGGCCAGAGCAAATTACAGTGCCTGGCATCGTACTTGCAAGTTCACACACCTCTTTAATGTTCATTTTAGTGATCTCCGACTGGCGAAGTGTTGAAATGTGACATGAAGTGCAAGTGACAATAATAGGAGAAGACATGACTCACTGTGTTTGTTGACTGATCCTACTCACCACAGTTGTTTGATGGACTTGAAAATGCACCAACAAAAAATACGGCAAACACGGATGGCAGATAAACAGGCTAGTGGGAGGCGAGCGATTTTGCGAGCGATAGTGATTTAGAATAAAGCTAGCGAAGTCAGATCAATGTGACATACAAAATTAGATAATATCAGATATCTGGTTGATGAGACGATATATTTAGCGATATAAACAACAAGGAATGATAGTAAATAGAGATTCAAAACGGAAAGCTATACGGAGCTTACAGACGCAAACCACACGGCAGCAAGACACAAGACAGCGAGGCAGACCGGAGCAATCGATGCACAAAACACATGTAAGCTAATGCGATCATCAAACAAATTAACAGCAAATAATTTCAAAACTGCCTAAGTTTATCGAATGAAATGTCGAACCGAAGCTTTGATGAACTCGGTCTACTCCGTCTGTGTTTTGATCATCATTGTGAATCCCATCCGGACGTAGTCTTTGACAATTTTATTTTCTCAGCTTTTTGTTTAAATGAAACTTTTTTAAATGAAACTTCAACATTCAAGTATTGATAAAAAGGATGCATGAAGCTAGAATAAAATGTTTTTAAAAGGGAAAGAGTTAAAGTACAGTTAAATGTATATTTCAAATGTAAATAATACCTAAATAGGAACATAGTAGTATACTTGAAGTGCAAACATAATATATAGAAAACTATAAGTATGATCTTATGTTCAATTAAAATTTACAAGTATACTTGCAGCATAAAACTACTAAACTAGTAGTTTACTGAGGCCCCATCCACACTACTACGTTTTAGTTTAGAAACGGAGACCTTTTGCTACGTTTGCACCTCCCGTCCAGACTAAAACGGCAAAAACGAAGACCTAAAATGGAGAAGTTTAGAAACGCTGCCGACCCCGTATTGCGTTTTGAATCTCTGGAGGGCGTTTTAGTGAAGACGGGTCAAAACGGAGGACTTTAGAAACGATGCAGAGGCTCATGCTCGGCTCTCTGATTGGGTGTCATACAACGGAAGAAAACATACAACAGGCTGGACTACCAGTTACATTAGTGCAAGTAAATTCTGCATTTTACACTGCTACAACTGAGCCTGGGTTCTCCAAAGGTTTTTTTCTCCATTCTGTCACCTGATGGAGTTTTGGTTCCTTGCCACTGTTGCCTTTCTTCGCCTTTCTTCACCTTTGTCGCCATTGGCTTTTGGCTTGCTTAGTTGGGGATATTTAATTTTGTATTTAACAATACTATTACAACATTGTTTTCCTGTTATCTCTGTAAAGCTGCTTTGAAACAATCTGTATTGTCAAAAGCGCTATATAAATAAAGGTGACTTGACTATAACTGCCTACATGCGCCAGAGGCAAGCTATTATTCGAGCGATCTGTGACAATTCCCGTGTGCAGCGGCGGTATCGAGCGTACATGGAGCGTCGGTTTTGGGTTAAGCCGGGAAGAACCAGCGCATGGTGGGATAATTTTACCAATGAAGCTGTGGTTCCTTTGGTGTGAAAACTTTTGAATGTCCAGATCAGCACTTATCAACCTCAGCGAAATCTGAGGAATAGTCAATCTGTTACCTGTTTACACTGGCATGCCCAGTGTAGGTGAATAGTCACGTGATCCACGTTTTCAGTCTTTTTAATGTGAACGGAGATCAATTCTAATACACAGCTAAAACGCTAGTGTGGACAGAGATCGTATTCATTTCAATTCTCCGTTTCCAAACTAAAACGCAGTAGTGTGGATGGGGCCTGAGAGTATACTTCAAAGTGTACTTTCATAAACAAAACAAAATTGTATTTGACTAGTAAACTGTCAGTAAACCGATAAGTTCACTTGTAATATAGTTGCAGTACAAATGAAAAAGTAGTTGTAAACTAGTTGTGTACTGTTACACTTAAAAGTATACTTTTATAAACTAAAAAGTGGGCATATTAAGTCCCTAGTATTGAAACTACTAGTATCTAGTACACGTCAGTATTGAATCATCTAATACATTGATATTAGCATACTACATAAAGTATACTTAATAAAATGAACTTAAAATATACTTTTTTTTGTAAGGGTACCCAACCATACCAAGGAATATTGATGATGCTGGGACAAACGATATAGAGAGTGGTGATGGTTCGCAGGGCTCACAGCAGATCAGTTGATGGGTTCAAGACGAGCAAAAACAAAACACGAATACCAGCGGGTAGCGGCAGCACAACCATGCCTAGTGTTCTCACGCAAACCGGAAAGTGACTGGGATATATGTACCAAGTGACTCTGAATGTGGCGTTGTTGTTGGTGCCAGACAGGCTGGTCTGAGTATTTCAGAAACTGCTGATCTACTGGGATTTTCACACACTATGGGTGAAAATGCCTTGTTGATGCCAGAGGTCAGAGGAGAATGGCTAGACTGGTTTGAGCTGATAGAAAGGCAACAGTAACTTAAATAACCACTCGTTACAACCCAGGTATGCAGAAGAGCTGAACGCACAACACATTAATCCTTGAAGCAGATGGGCTACAGCAGCAGAAGACAATACCAAGTGCTCCTCTTGTCAGCAAAGAACAGGAAACTAAGGCTACAATTCACACGGGCTTACCAAAATTGGACAATTGAAGATTGGAAAAATGTTGCCTGGTCTGTTGAGTCTCGATTTCTGCTGCAAAATACAGATTGTAGGGTCAGAATTTGGCCTAAACAACATGAAAGCATGTCCTGCATTGTATAAATGGTTCAGACAGGTGTTGGTGGTGTAATGGTGTGGGGGATATTTCCTTAGCACACTTTAAGCATTTAGTACCAAGTGAGCTTGGCACTAAGCTTTAAACACCAAAGCCTACCTGAGTATTGTTTCTGACCATGTTCATCCCTTTATGACCACAGTGTACCCATCTTCTGATGGCTACTTCCAGCAGGATAACACACCATGCTACAAAGCTCAAATCATCTCAACTGGTTTGCTGGACATGACAATGAGTTCACTGTACTAAAATGGCCTCCACAGTCACCAGATATCAATCCAACAGAGCACCTTTGGAATGTGGTGGAACGGGAGATTCGCATCATGGATGTGCAGCCGATGAATCTGCCACAACTGCATGTTGCTATTATGTCAATATAGACCAAAATTTCTGAGGAATGTTCTGAGGAACACTTTGTTGAATCTATGCCACAAAGAATTAAGGCAGTTCTAAAGGCAAAAGGGGGTCCAACCCTGTACTAGCAAGGTGTACCTAATAAAATGGCCGGTGAGTGTATTACATTACTTTTACTTTTACCATAAAGACATCACTTTATTTCAACATTGGCTGCGTTCGGAATCGCATACTCAATGAGTAGGTACTTAATTTCAATGAGTACTTACTTAACGAGCGCTAAAAGAGTAGGTACTTTATAGCCAAATCTCGTTGAGTATGAAATGCGTTCCGGACATCATCCGCCATTTTGACGTTATCATGTGACCTACGACGCGTTATCACAAGCGCAACAACTTAAAAGATGAACGACACGTTTAATTCATCTATCTGTAAATATCTTGATATTTATGAAACTTGCTCATTTTGTGGTATTGTTGAAGAAACAGCTGCCAATTTATTTTGTGAATACATTTAGGGTTGATTTAAGTTGTTATATTTTAAACCCTACTAATGTGACCCACAGTTTTATCCTTATAACGATATTTTTTTTAAGAAACCCCAAAATCGTCATCTCTTGAATATGTTGTTAATTTCTTTATTTTATACCCATAAAGTTTCTCCTATAAGTTTTCCTCTTTTCTTGATGAATTTACTCGTTTCATCCCTCAGACTTATAACAACAAAACAATTTTTAATGTATTATGAAGAACTATTTAAAGATATTTAGCCTTGTTATTGTTCTTTTTTCCTGTGTATAAATATCATATTATGATGTACACAAACCAATGATCTTTGTTTTCTGTTTTGTCATTATGATTGTTCATTGTTAGATACAACTATGGTATCTTTCCATGATCTTTATGTAATAAGTTTATAAGTTTAAATTATATGAGCGACAGGTGCACTAACACTTCATAACATCAGTAACTCGACAGCACAACCTAGAACAGTTTTCCTCGGCGTTTGTAATGTCTGCACAAGGAGACGTGCAGCTGCTCGGAGATCTCTCTTTTGGAGAAAACTGTTGACTTTATACTCGAAAATTGTAAGTATCGCTCCTCAGAATGAATTGCATTGTTAGCCCACCCCAAAACTTAAACAAAATAATATTAAATGCTGACCAATACTTAATTATAGGCTTACTACTTTTTTTATATACTAAAAATTATATAATTTAATAAAACAAGCAAAATATAATTTGTTTTGTCATATGAGTTATTCATGAATACACGTGAACATCTCAATTGTCAGTCAAGCAATGAATTAATGCATACATTAAATAATTATATTTTATATACTGACAACAATCGAAACATGAATAAATGAGTAAAAGAACAAATAAAAGTAACCATCACACAATAAACAAATGCATATACAATTCAACAACGCATGAAACAAAGCTTTATTCAAACAAGCATGTATTTACAGGCGCTGAACCCCACATCCTACTGCCATCTCAACACAGCGGTTCCCATTCTGCGGCTTTATTCTGATGAATTCACCAGAGGTGACCGTGCCTTCGTGCCGGAGCTTGTTGCTGCGCTGCGCTTCACAATCTGAGGCGATAAGGGCAGATGGAGAGATGGAGCGTCTCATCCATGGCACCGTTTCCAGGATTCAGCTCTGGGCTCCTCATCCTCAGTGCTCACACCAGTCTGAATAAAAACATGTTTTGTTACTTTATAGATTTGTTTATTTACAGCACATTTGTCTAATGTCAACAGTGTTGACAACAGTGAATTAACGTTATCCTATAATAATGCCACACATACATCACTCAGATGTCTTTTTCATGTTATGTGCTCATCTGCAATATGCCAATACTTACAATATTTTCCTTTCAGATGTAAATAGACATTTTAAATAAGCGTGTTTAAGATGTATATGGTTATGTAAATCCACTTTAGAGATGTTACGTGTGCTTAGAGCTCCCGTTAGCTAGCTATACAAAACATGTTTTTACAGCGAAATCACAACTAACTACTTTACACCTTCAACAGTTAAAACGTTTACTCTATAGTAGTTTAACACAAGGAACCGTGTTTACTCACATTTGAAAACCCCCGGCGTCGCTGATCTCCGTAATGTTTGATAATGACGTATGCTCTCGCGTGGCCTCCTGGGATAGAAGAGTATCCATCGGTTGAGCACTCAAAAATCGGGCCGGAAGCAGTAAGCCAATCCGGGAACTTCTCCCCTACTCTTTTATGAATACTGATGTTTCGAACGTACTGCTTCCTTCACGTACTGTTTTCGCCTACTATATAGTAGGAAAGTAGGCATATTCGAACGCACTTAAGTCCGAATCTCGTAATTAGTACGTCACCCAGGTAATTCTCGCCTACTCTTTTATGATTCGTACATACTTTTCGCTCGCCTACTCTTTTCCCCCTACTATATAGTAGGGAAGTATGCGATTCCGAACGCAGCCATTGCCCACTCTGCTGCTTCAGCCTGTAGATTTTTTCCCTCATTTTTTTCATCTTTGTATATTTACATATAGTATTTAAAGTTTGCCCTAGAAGCATTGCAATTGTAAAAAAATGTTCATAATAGCATTTTCCCCTTTGTTTTTTTTCCTTTTCTTTTCTTTAGAACATATGTTCCAGTAAAACCCACAATAAAAGCAAACAAGGACAAGGTGAGTAGCAGCACTTAGTCAATAAGTGCTTCAATATATTTACCAACCAATTAAACAACCTATCAGGCATTCACAATCAAAACATGTTTTAATATTAAATTTGAATAACACTTAAATATAATGATTGTCTAATTGTTCCGGCCTCAGGTGATGATCCTCCATCCTGGTTTTCTGAAATATATTCAAGAGCGCTGGCTGCAGAAACATGGCAGATATCCATCCACTGGTTTTATTACACTCATATTTGCCTTGCACATCTGTGACCAGGTAAAACTCATAGAATATTAAATTATAGAATATTAAAATGTGACAGAGCAGTAAAGGTTTTCAATAAGTTACTTTGCTTATGGTGATAATTGTCGACTACGCCACCCTGAATAAATCAGGGAATATCTAAATAACCCAGCAGTTAGCATTAGGTCACACAGGTTCGTGTGTGTCAGGGAGGTTAGAGACAAGAGTACAACTTAATTACAAAAAAAGGTATTTTATTGACATACAAAAATAGTATCTTCTCTTAAAACAAGGGCGCACAGCGCTCAATGCACAGATGTCAAGGCACAAAAACAGGTGCTCACAGGGGGGCAATATGAGTGGCACACACCAACATAGTCCACTACCCACGAGGGTAGGAGGAGTTTCAGTCAAACAGAAAGTAAAACAAAACAACCAGGCTGAGCCTACCGGCGGAAGGACCACTTAATGGCTTTTCCAAAAGCGTAATTCTACTCACACCCACACACGTCACCGTGCACTTGGATCATACACACAACACAAGCACTACAGAAGTGTCACCCACTGCAACACTACCACCACCACAATGCACTCGAAGGTCCTCCCGCCTGGTCACCTCAGTTCCTGGGAGAAAACAAGATAACAGCGGAGTTTGGTAAAACCCAAAAATAAATAGTCAAAAGAAAATATAATAATCAAGGTCAGCAACGACACACAAAAATAATTACAGAAACAAAATCTAAACAAAATACACACAGCTAAACTAAAGAAACAGAACAGAATCACAGCAGATAGAGCTGGTGCAGCACGCACACATACACACGCTCGCGCGTGCACACACACACTGGTTCTCGTACAAATAACAGTCAATTATTATTGATCATAACTTTTCTATCACATTAAAAACGAAAGGAAGTAGACGATACAAATCCTGTGCCCTTATAAATTCCCGCCTGCACGATCAGCGCAAGCACCGTGGTTATCCGGGTGAACTCAAGTTCATAGGAACACGGAAGAACGAGAGGGAGACTGTGCAGGGAACCAGTAAAATGGTCCCGAGGACGAAAGGGAGGACCTGCGTCTCACGGACGCCTTAAAGAGAAGCAACGAGATGTTAGTACCTCTCTTTCCACTACAACCTTCCAGACATCTTACATCACACTTACCAAAAGACGACATCACCCCACATATAATCCCCACAGGATACTATTTACCGCGATCATCACAACCACCGATTAACTGGGGTACAGGAAGCAACACATTAACAGTGACATAGCGATTCAGTATACCACACGCCATCATAACCACCACTCAATACAGGGACAGTTACATACCTGAAGGGTGGGCAGACACCTATTCTGAGCTGATGAAATGCACCGTCGGAAAAGTGCTTAAACGAAACGCTACAATTAGAAGATAACACATATCAGTAGCGTTCTAAACGCACGATTCAAACCACCCACTACCAGCACATACCTGAGGCGATAGTGGATGACGCAGGAGGGGGAGGACAAGACGTGACGCATCTCAGAGTACAGCCAACCAGCATTAAATAGACCGTACTCTTTCCTGATAGGACACCAGGACTGTCACTCACTTAAAGGGTTAGTTCACCCAAAAATGAAAATTATGTCATTAACGACTCACCCTCATGTCGTTCCAAGCCCGTAAGACCTCCGTTCATCTTCGGAACACAGTTTAAGATATTTTAGATTCAGTCCGAGAGCTCTCTGTCCCTCCATTGAAAATCTATGTACCATATACTGTCCTTGTCCAGAAAGGCAATAAAGACATCATCAAAGTAGTCCATGTGACCTCAGTGGGTTAGTTAGAATTTTTTGAAGCATCGAAAATACATTTTGTTCCAAAAATAACAAAAACGACGACTTTATTCAGCATTGTATTCTCTTCCGGTTCTGTTGTCAATCCGCGTTCACGAGTCCAGTGAAGCTGCTGACGTAAGACGCTGCTGACGTGTTATCTGGTGCGTCCGTGTATTCGGGTTCAAATAAATATGTCTGGTTAAAAAAAATGCAAGTCTTCCCCTGTGTCGAAATCCTTAGACATGTTTGCGAAGATTGTTTTGTTTACAGCGTGCCTCTCCCTCAGACTGTAAACGAAGCTCGGGCGCACCCGATAACACGTCAGCTCGTCTTACGTCAGCAGCGTCGTGAACGTGGATTGACAACAGAACCGGAAGAGAATACAATGCTGAATAAAGTCGTCGTTTTTGTTATTTTTGGAACAAAATGTATTTTCGATGCTTCAAAAAATTCTACCTAACCCACTGAGGTCACATGGACTACTTTGATGATGTCTTTATTGCCTTTCTGGACAAGGACAGTATATGGTACATAGATTTTCAATGGAGGGACAGAGAGCTCTCGGACTGAATCTAAAATATCTTAAACTGTGTTCCGAAGATGAACGGAGGTCTTACGGGCTTGGAACGACATGAGGGTGAGTCGTTAATGACATAATTTTCATTTTTGGGTGAACTAACCCTTTAACTAATTCTGCCACAAAAAGAAAGCACCTTTGTTATAACACACACAAACAATTGAGGTAGAGAGAATATCTGTGTGCAGTAAATTATACTCGTCATAGCTTGACAAAGCCACATTTAAAAGCTTAGTCTTAAAAGGTGTATTAAAAAATAAAGTGTAATAGATTTGCCATTTAGATTTAATATGAAACTGAACTATTATGTATTGTTTGAAAAATGTATAATTTAGAACTTTAAACTTACAATGCATGATGTCAGTTCTGTTCATAATGATGAGGGTGGTGTAACCATTTTTTAAAGGGGTGGTATAATGCCCATTTTCACAAGATGTAAAATAAGTCTCTGATGAACCCAGAATGTGTATGTGAAGTTTTAGCTCAAAATACCCCACAGATTATATTTTGCAGCATGTTAAAACTGTCCCTTTTTGAGGGTGAGCAAAAACATGTAGTTTTGTGTGTGTCCCTAATGAGCTGCTCCTCCCGGCACAGAAGGCGGAGCTTTAAGAGCTTGTGTGTGTGTGTGTGTGTGTGTTTGTGTGTGTGTGTGTGTGTGTGTGTGTGTGTGTGTGTGTGTGTGTGTGTGCGTGTGCATGTGCGTGTGTGTTAGCAGCTCCGATTACCTCACGCAGACAAGCACTAAAATGTCAGAAACTGTTCTGCCTTTTATGTTTAAACTGGTGTCGGACATTGGTGGAGATGAAGAAGTGACAACATGTAGAATGCAACAGGACGTTCTAAATGGTTAGTTGATGAATTTGTTGCTATTGCATTTGTGTAATGTACTGTATTGCATGTGAAAAGACGGATGCAACAGTTTGAGTATACTCACAAATGTGCTCTACTATAACAACTCTTCCTCTTCTCAACATGGACTGCATGTTCCCGGGGGCGGGGTTTATGTAAATTTGAGGGTTAGTTATGTCACTAACCCAGGAGGAATGTCGTGTAGTCCCTACCAGCCGTCTGTTGTAGTCCTTAAAACGATTTCTTTATAAGCATTTAAAAGAACTTTGCAGATGTTGTTTATGCTCAAACAGCAACATTAGGCCTACACACTAACTAAAGTTAGAAAAGCAAAATCATAATCAACCACCCCTTTAATGTTTGATCTCATCCATAGTGCTTTAAAATACAATAATCTATTAAATTTAAATGAGTCGGATACATTGTGGACTGCACAAGACTGTGCATGTGATTCGTGTTTGAGAAAATGTGTAAAAAAGCGACTCATCTTAGATACAGATTTAGTGTATTTTTATAATTTAGGTGAGATACTTAATATTCTATCTAGACAGCATTTGATTGGACAGAAAATCTGATGAGAAACTGAGGTGCAGAGCAAAATCGTTTATTCGTATTGGTGATGGAGAAGAACTGTGAATTTTGCATTTATACCCTTAGTTAGCTTCTGTGCCTTGTCTTGAGTTATCATTGCTACCTGGAAGTTATCATCGTCTGTTTATTGGATTATCTTACTTTATTTCTTTATTTCTATTAAATACCACTTTACTGATCCTCAAGCCTGATCTTTCTGAATCCACACAAAATGTGTGTTGGCAGTGTGTGAACACAATGACCCTACAATGATAAAAATCTACCCACTCCTTTTTTTTAAATCCCCATTATACCAAAGCAGTTTCATTAGACATGCCGTTTTCATTCTCTGAGCAGTGTGACATCACACATTTAAGACACACGATGATCAATTACTCCTGTCTGCCTTGCTGCTGGTTTGTGTCTGTATGCTCCGAATATCTTTCTGCTTTGAATCTCTATTTACTATCATTCCTTGTTGTTTATATTGCTAAATATAACTTACTCATCCACATATATTAGATATTGTCTAATATTGCCTATCACATTAATCTGACATCACTAGCTTTTATCTAAATTGTTATCGCTAGCACAACAAGCTAGTATCTCGCTAGCCTGTTAATCTGCCATCCGTGCTTGTCGTCTTGTGCGTGCTCGCGCCTTTTACGAGTCCATCAAACAACTGTGGTGAGTAGGATCAGTCATCAAGCACGGTGAGTAATGTCTTCTGTTATTGTCACTTGCACTTTGTGTCACATGTATAGTATAGCAGACATCCCAAGTCTCCCGGAAGCTCCGGGAGTCTCCCGCATATGTGACCGATCACGGAAAGTAGAGACACAAGTCGGTTCTGGGGCATTTTGAGTTATTCACAGATTCTGAAAGTGTAGTCTCCAAGCTTTCCAACGATGTGTAACACATGGAAATCTGATAATATTTGGAGAAGTTGTGGCCATTTGAAGGTAGGCACTCAAAAAAGCTCAAAGATGAGAAAACGGCCTCTAAAGATTGTGCAGTTCTCACCTCTCTCTCCTGCTGGGAGTGACAATAGGGCTCATTTACATCTCATTTAGATAAGCCATACCCCCTGTAAAGCTCCCCCCTGTAAAGCTGTAAAGCACAGGTGGAGCAAAAAGGTCAGGAAAATGTGCCATCAAAGAAAAAAAAAAAAATTGCAAACAGGTAATATATAAATAAATGTCTCTTAGCATCTACCGATAAAACTGTATAGGCAACTCTTATGTACACTGAATAAAAAATAAGATAAACTCTAGAGAATGTTCAAATCAGAAACAGGATGTGCTATGTGATATATATATATATATATATATATATATATATATATATATATATATATATATATATTATATATTATATTATACAGTATAGGAGTATGAATCCAAGTATGAATCGGAATCAGAATAGATTTTATTGCCATTGTCAATGAAAGGTTTCACAGACTAGGAATTTTCTTCGGTGTACTCGTGCAACATGAAACACAAACTTTTGCTAATGATAAATAAGCAATAAACTGATTGATTGATATATTCTTTTTATTTTCCATAATCAATCAAACATTGCTTAGAGTGCCTTTCATACAAGAATGTAACACAAAGCGCTTTACAACACGGCAATACTCCCCTTCCCCCATTCACAACTGGTGTCACAAGCAATTAAAGTTGACATCACCAGTATTTCCAGGAGAATTGATAAATTAGTCTCTAAAACTAAATTCAGGTGGTTGGTTGATAAAGTGACATTGCAGGTGTTGTAAACAGAGCTGCTTCTCGACTGTCCTGTGCAGTGTGTGAGAGGTGTTGTCCATGATGGATGTGAGCTTGGCCAACACCCTCCCCGTCCCCTCACTCACCTCCTCCACAAAGTCCAGTGGGCCCCAAGACAGAGCTGGCCCTCCTGACCACTTTTACTTGGTAATAGCAGCATAAAACAAAGGTCTTTGTGACACAGTCCAATGATATTACATTCGCATCCTCTTCTGTGGACTCTTCTGTGTTGTGACCCTTGGCGCTGGGCATGTGATGTCTCTTGCCTCATCAGCACAGAATGGCCTGATTTTTTCATACAGATGAGTTTCAAGTCTTTAGGCCTTACGGTTTGGGCTGCACGATGTGTTTTAGGGGAATTTTTTTTTTCAAATAGCAATTACAATAGGTTTTCAGCACTGAAGTGCTTGAACACCTAATAAGAATGAGACCTTTTTGACAGTTGTAGCGCCACCTATGGTCCGATCTCCATGAAACTTTGCATGCTTTTTCACCATGCTATGACACATATGCTCATCAATTTTTGTGAAGTTTTGACTTTTCGTTTAGGATTTATAGGCTTTTGACTATATTTTGCCCCGCCCCTTTTTTAAATGACCCTGTTACAGCCACCCAAATGCAAAATTTCTAATTTTTTTCGATAATTATTGATCTAGAGAGGCCAGAGAATAGGCCTAGACTGGTTTGGTTCCGATCGGGCGAAAAACCAGGGACTAGTTCGCAAAAGTAGGTTTTGGACAAAATTGGACGTAAACATTTTTTTTAGGCCCAAATCGAAATATGAGATATACATCTTGTTTGTCTTGAGCCAAGGATCACAGTGGTGTAAAAAGCTTGAGGCTAGGACCAACGGTCTAGGAGTTATGAGCAATTTAGTACTTTTGGTTGCTGTAGCGCCACCTATGGGCCAATCGGGGTCATACTCCGGTAGGTTCTCCCCAAAAGTGTGGCCTACCATCTGGCCGAGTTTCAAGTCTTTAGGCCTTACGGTTTGGGCTGCACGATGCGTTTTAGGGGAATTTTTTTTTTCAAATAGCAATTACAATAGGTTTTCAGCACTAAAGTGCTTGAACAGGGGTGGTGATGGCGCAGTGGATAAGACACATGCCTTTGGTGTGAGAGACCCGGGTTCGAATCCGCTGTGAGACACCAATGTGTCCCTGAGCAAGACACTTAACCCCTAATTGCTCCAGAGGCGTGCGACCTCTGACATACATAGCAATTGTAAGTCGCTTTGGATAAAAGCGTCAGCTAAATGAATAAATGTAAATGAATAAATGAACACCTAATAAGAATGAGACCTTTTTGACAGTTGTAGCGCCACCTATGGTCCGATCTCCATGAAACTTTGCATGCTTCTTCACCATGCTATGACACATATGCTCATCAATTTTTGTGAAGTTTTGACTTTTCGTTTAGGATTTATAGGCTTTTGACTGTATTTTGCCCCGCCCCTTTTTTAAATGACCCGGTTACAGCCACCCAAATGCAAAATTTCTCATTTTTTTCGATAATTATTGATCTAGAGAGGCCAGAGAATAGGCCTAGACTGGTTTGGTTCCGATCGGGCGAAAAACCAGGGACTAGTTCGCAAAAGTAGGTTTTGGACAAAATTGGACGTAAATTTTTTTTAGGCCCAAATCGAAATCTGAGATATACATCTTGTTTGTCTTGAGCCAAGGATCACAGTGGTGTAAAAACCTTGAGGCTAGGACCAACGGTCTAGGAGTTATGAGCAATTTAGTACTTTTGGTTGCTGTAGCGCCACCTATGGGCCAATCGGGGTCATACTCTGGTAGGTTCTCCCCAAAAGTGTGGCCTACCATCTGGCTGAGTTTCAAGTCTTTAGGCCTTACGGTTTGGGCTGCACGATGCGTTTTAGGGGAATTTTTTTTTTCAAATAGCAATTACAATAGGTTTTCAGCACTAAAGTGCTTGAACACCTAATAAGAATGAGACCTTTTTGACAGTTGTAGCGCCACCTATGGTCCGATCTCCATGAAACTTTGCATGCTTCTTCACCATGCTATGACACATATGCTCATCAATTTTTGTGAAGTTTTGACTTTTCGTTTAGGATTTATAGGCTTTTGACTGTATTTTGCCCCGCCCCTTTTTTAAATGACCCTGTTACAGCCACCCAAATGCAAAATTTCTAATTTTTTTCGATAATTATTGATCTAGAGAGGCCAGAGAATAGGCCTAGACTGGTTTGGTTCCGATCGGGCGAAAAACCAGGGACTAGTTCGCAAAAGTAGGTTTTGGACAAAATTGGACGTAAAAATGTTTTTTAGGCCCAAATCGAAATCTGAGATATACATCTTGTTTGTCTTGAGCCAAGGATCACAGTGGTGTAAAAAGCTTGAGGCTAGGACCAACGGTCTAGGAGTTATGAGCAATTTAGTACTTTTGGTTGCTGTAGCGCCACCTATGGGCCAATCGGGGTCATACTCTGATAGGTTCTCCCCAAAAGTGTGGCCTACCATCTGGCCGAGTTTCAAGTCTTTAGGCCTTACGGTTTGGGCTGCACGATGCGTTTTAGGGGAATTTTTTTTTTCAAATAGCAATTACAATAGGTTTTCAGCACTAAAGTGCTTGAACACCTAATAAGAATGAGACCTTTTTGACAGTTGTAGCGCCACCTATGGTCCGATCTCCATGAAACTTTACATGCTTCTTCACCATGCTATGACACATATGCTCATCAATTTTTGTGAAGTTTTGACTTTTCGTTTAGGATTTATAGGCTTTTGACTGTATTTTGCCCCGCCCCTTTTTTAAATGACCCTGTTACAGCCACCCAAATGCAAAATTTCTAATTTTTTTCGATAATTATTGATCTAGAGAGTCCAGAGAATAGGCCTAGACTGGTTTGGTTCCGATCGGGCGAAAAACCAGGGACTAGTTCGCAAAAGTAGGTTTTGGACAAAATTGGACGTAAAATTTTTTTTAGGCCCAAATCGAAATCTGAGATATACATCTTGTTTGTCTTGAGCCAAGGATCACAGTGGTGTAAAAAGCTTGAGGCTAGGACCAACGGTCTAGGAGTTATGAGCAATTTAGTACTTTTGGTTGCTGTAGCGCCACCTATGGGCCAATCGGGGTCATACTCTGATAGGTTCTCCCCAAATGTGTGGCCTACCATCTGGCCGAGTTTCAAGTCTTTAGGCCTTACGGTTTGGGCTGCACGATGCGTTTTAGGGGAATTTTTTTTTTCAAATAGCAATTACAATAGGTTTTCAGCACTAAAGTGCTTGAACACCTAATAAGAATGAGACCTTTTTGACAGTTGTAGCGCCACCTATGGTCCGATCTCCATGAAACTTTGCATGCTTCTTCACCATGCTATGACACATATGCTCATCAATTTTTGTGAAGTTTTGACTTTTCGTTTAGGATTTATAGGCTTTTGACTGTATTTTGCCCCGCCCCTTTTTTAAATGACCCTGTTACAGCCACCCAAATGCAAAATTTCTAATTTTTTTCGATAATTATTGATCTAGAGAGGCCAGAGAATAGGCCTAGACTGGTTTGGTTCCGATCGGGCGAAAAACCAGGGACTAGTTCGCAAAAGTAGGTTTTGGACAAAATTGGACGTAAAATTTTTTTTTAGGCCCAAATCGAAATCTGAGATATACATCTTGTTTGTCTTGAGCCAATGATCACAGTGGTGTAAAAAGCTTGAGGCTAGGACCAACGGTCTAGGAGTTATGAGCAATTTAGTACTTTTGGTTGCTGTAGCGCCACCTATGGGCCAATCGGGGTCATACTCTGATAGGTTCTCCCCAAAAGTGTGGCCTACCATCTGGCCGAGTTTCAAGTCTTTAGGCCTTACGTTTTGGGCTGCACGATGCGTTTTAGGGGAATTTTTTTTTTTCAAATAGCAATTACAATAGGTTTTCAGCACTAAAGTGCTTGAACACCTAATAAGAATGAGACCTTTTTGACAGTTGTAGCGCCACCTATGGTCCGATCTCCATGAAACTTTGCATGCTTCTTCACCATGCTATGACACATATGCTCATCAATTTTTGTGAAGTTTTGACTTTTCGTTTAGGATTTATAGGCTTTTGACTGTATTTTGCCCCGCCCCTTTTTTAAATGACCCTGTTACAGCCACCCAAATGCAAAATTTCTAATTTTTTTCGATAATTATTGATCTAGAGAGGCCAGAGAATAGGCCTAGACTGGTTTGGTTCCGATCGGGCGAAAAACCAGGGACTAGTTCGCAAAAGTAGGTTTTGGACAAAATTGGACGTAAAATTTTTTTTTAGGCCCAAATCGAAATCTGAGATATACATCTTGTTTGTCTTGAGCCAAGGATCACAGTGGTGTAAAAAGCTTGAGGCTAGGACCAACGGTCTAGGAGTTATGAGCAATTTAGTACTTTTGGTTGCTGTAGCGCCACCTATGGGCCAATCGGGGTCATACTCTGATAGGTTCTCCCCAAAAGTGTGGCCTACCATCTGGCCGAGTTTCAAGTCTTTAGGCCTTACTTTTGGGCTGCACGATGCGTTTTAGGGGAATTTTTTTTTTTCAAATAGCAATTACAATAGGTTTTCAGCACTAAAGTGCTTGAACACCTAATAAGAATGAGACCTTTTTGACAGTTGTAGCGCCACCTATGGTCCGATCTCCATGAAACTTTGCATGCTTCTTCACCATGCTATGACACATATGCTCATCAATTTTTGTGAAGTTTTGACTTTTCGTTTAGGATTTATAGGCTTTTGACTGTATTTTGCCCCGCCCCTTTTTTAAATGACCCTGTTACAGCCACCCAAATGCAAAATTTCTAATTTTTTTCGATAATTATTGATCTAGAGAGGCCAGAGAATAGGCCTAGACTGGTTTGGTTCCGATCGGGCGAAAAAACCAGGGACTAGTTCGCAAAAGTAGGTTTTGGACAAAATTGGACGTAAAAATTTTTTTAGGCCCAAATCGAAATCTGAGATATACATCTTGTTTGTCTTGAGCCAAGGATCACAGTGGTGTAAAAAGCTTGAGGCTAGGACCAACGGTCTAGGAGTTATGAGCAATTTAGTACTTTTGGTTGCTGTAGCGCCACCTATGGGCCAATCGGGGTCATACTCTGATAGGTTCTCCCCAAAAGTGTGGCCTACCATCTGGCCGAGTTTCAAGTCTTTAGGCCTTACGGTTTGGGCTGCACGATGCGTTTTAGGGGAATTTTTTTTTTCAAATAGCAATTACAATAGGTTTTCAGCACTAAAGTGCTTGAACACCTAATAAGAATGAGACCTTTTTGACAGTTGTAGCGCCACCTATGGTCCGATCTCCATGAAACTTTGCATGCTTCTTCACCATGCTATGACACATATGCTCATCAATTTTTGTGAAGTTTTGACTTTTCGTTTAGGATTTATAGGCTTTTGACTGTATTTTGCCCCGCCCCTTTTTTAAATGACCCTGTTACAGCCACCCAAATGCAAAATTTCTAATTTTTTTCGATAATTATTGATCTAGAGAGGCCAGAGAATAGGCCTAGACTGGTTTGGTTCCGATCGGGCGAAAAACCAGGGACTAGTTCGCAAAAGTAGGTTTTGGACAAAATTGGACGTAAATATTTTTTTAGGCCCAAATCGAAATCTGAGATATACATCTTGTTTGTCTTGAGCCAAGGATCACAGTGGTGTAAAAAGCTTGAGGCTAGGACCAACGGTCTAGGAGTTATGAGCAATTTAGTACTTTTGGTTGCTGTAGCGCCACCTATGGGCCAATCGGGGTCATACTCTGATAGGTTCTCCCCAAAAGTGTGGCCTACCATCTGGCCGAGTTTCAAGTCTTTAGGCCTTACGGTTTGGGCTGCACGATGCGTTTTAGGGGAATTTTTTTTTTCAAATAGCAATTACAATAGGTTTTCAGCACTAAAGTGCTTGAACACCTAATAAGGAATGAGACCTTTTTGACAGTTGTAGCGCCACCTATGGTCGATCTCCATGAAACTTTGCATGCTTCTTCACCATGCTATGACACATATGCTCATCAATTTTGTGAAGTTTTGACTTTTCGTTTAGGATTTATAGGCTTTTGACTGTATTTTGCCCCGCCCCTTTTTTAAATGACCCTGTTACAGCCACCCAAATGCAAAATTTCTAATTTTTTTCGATAATTATTGATCTAGAGAGGCCAGAGAATAGGCCTAGACTGGTTTGGTTCCGATCGGGCGAAAACCAGGGACTAGTTCGCAAAAGTAGGTTTTGGACAAAATTGGACGTAAAATTTTTTTTAGGCCCAAATCGAAATCTGAGATATACATCTTGTTTGTCTTGAGCCAAGGATCACAGTGGTGTAAAAAGCTTGAGGCTAGGACCAACGGTCTAGGAGTTATGAGCAATTTAGTACTTTTGGTTGCTGTAGCGCCACCTATGGGCCAATCGGGGTCATACTCTGATAGGTTCTCCCCAAAAGTGTGGCCTACCATCTGGCCGAGTTTCAAGTCTTTAGGCCTTACGGTTTGGGCTGCACGATGCGTTTTAGGGGAATTTTTTTTTTTCAAATAGCAATTACAATAGGTTTTCAGCACTAAAGTGCTTGAACACCTAATAAGAATGAGACCTTTTTGACAGTTGTAGCGCCACCTTTGGTCCGATCTCCATGAAACTTTGCATGCTTCTTCACCATGCTATGACACATATGCTCATCAATTTTTGTGAAGTTTTGACTTTTCGTTTAGGATTTTATAGGCTTTTGACTGTATTTTGCCCCGCCCCTTTTTTAAATGACCCTGTTACAGCCACCCAAATGCAAAATTTCTAATTTTTTTCGATAATTATTGATCTAGAGAGTCCAGAGAATAGGCCTAGACTGGTTTGGTTCCGATCGGGCGAAAAACCAGGGACTAGTTCGCAAAAGTAGGTTTTGGACAAAATTGGACGTAAAATTTTTTTTTAGGCCCAAATCGAAATCTGAGATATACATCTTGTTTGTCTTGAGCCAATGATCACAGTGGTGTAAAAAGCTTGAGGCTAGGACCAACGGTCTAGGAGTTATGAGCAATTTAGTACTTTTGGTTGCTGTAGCTCCACCTATGGGCCAATCGGGGTCATACTCTGATAGGTTCTCCCCAAAAGTGTGGCCTACCATCTGGCCGAGTTTCAAGTCTTTAGGCCTTACTTTTTGGGCTGCACGATGCGTTTTAGGGGAATTTTTTTTTTTCAAATAGCAATTACAATAGGTTTTCAGCACTAAAGTGCTTGAACACCTAATAAGAATGAGACCTTTTTGACAGTTGTAGCGCCACCTATGGTCCGATCTCATGAAACTTTGCATGCTTCTTCACCATGCTATGACACATATGCTCATCAATTTTTGTGAAGTTTTGACTTTTCGTTTAGGATTTATAGGCTTTTGACTGTATTTTGCCCCGCCCTTTTTTAAATGACCCTGTTACAGCCACCCAAATGCAAAATTTCTAATTTTTTTCGATAATTATTGATCTAGAGAGTCCAGAGAATAGGCCTAGACTGGTTTGGTTCCGATCGGGCGAAAAACCAGGGACTAGTTCGCAAAAGTAGGTTTTGGACAAAATTGGACGTAAAATTTTTTTTAGGCCCAAATCGAAATCTGAGATATACATCTTGTTTGTCTTGAGCCAATGATCACAGTGGTGTAAAAAGCTTGAGGCTAGGACCAACGGTCTAGGAGTTATGAGCAATTTAGTACTTTTGGTTGCTGTAGCTCCACCTATGGGCCAATCGGGGTCATACTCTGATAGGTTCTCCCCAAAAGTGTGGCCTACCATCTGGCCGAGTTTCAAGTCTTTAGGCCTTACTTTTTGGGCTGCACGATGCGTTTTAGGGGAATTTTTTTTTTTTCAAATAGCAATTACAATAGGTTTTCAGCACTAAAGTGCTTGAACACCTAATAAGAATGAGACCTTTTTGACAGTTGTAGCGCCACCTATGGTCCGATCTCCATGAAACTTTGCATGCTTCTTCACCATGCTATGACACATATGCTCATCAATTTTTGTGAAGTTTTGACTTTTCGTTTAGGATTTATAGGCTTTTGACTGTATTTTGCCCCGCCCCTTTTTTAAATGACCCTGTTACAGCCACCCAAATGCAAAATTTCTAATTTTTTTCGATAATTATTGATCTAGAGAGTCCAGAGAATAGGCCTAGACTGGTTTGGTTCCGATCGGGCGAAAAACCAGGGACTAGTTCGCAAAAGTAGGTTTTGGACAAAATTGGACGTAAAATTTTTTTTAGGCCCAAATCGAAATCTGAGATATACATCTTGTTTGTCTTGAGCCAATGATCACAGTGGTGTAAAAAGCTTGAGGCTAGGACCAACGGTCTAGGAGTTATGAGCAATTTAGTACTTTTGGTTGCTGTAGCTCCACCTATGGGCCAATCGGGGTCATACTCTGATAGGTTCTCCCCAAAAGTGTGGCCTACCATCTGGCCGAGTTTCAAGTCTTTAGGCCTTACTTTTTGGGCTGCACGATGCGTTTTAGGGGAATTTTTTTTTTTCAAATAGCAATTACAATAGGTTTTCAGCACTAAAGTGCTTGAACACCTAATAAGAATGAGACCTTTTTGACAGTTGTAGCGCCACCTATGGTCCGATCTCCATGAAACTTTGCATGCTTCTTCACCATGCTATGACACATATGCTCATCAATTTTTGTGAAGTTTTGACTTTTCGTTTAGGATTTATAGGCTTTTGACTGTATTTTGCCCCGCCCCTTTTTTAAATGACCCTGTTACAGCCACCCAAATGCAAAATTTCTAATTTTTTTCGATAATTATTGATCTAGAGAGTCCAGAGAATAGGCCTAGACTGGTTTGGTTCCGATCGGGCGAAAAACCAGGGACTAGTTCGCAAAGTAGGTTTTGGACAAAATTGGACGTAAATTTTTTTTTAGGCCCAAATCGAAATCTGAGATATACATCTTGTTTGTCTTGAGCCAAGGATCACAGTGGTGTAAAAAGCTTGAGGCTAGGACCAACGGTCTAGGAGTTATGAGCAATTTAGTACTTTTGGTTGCTGTAGCGCCACCTATGGGCCAATCGGGGTCATACTCTGATAGGTTCTCCCCAAAAGTGTGGCCTACCATCTGGCCGAGTTTCAAGTCTTTAGGCCTTACGGTTTGGGCTGCACGATGCGTTTTAGGGGAATTTTTTTTTTCAAATAGCAATTACAATAGGTTTTCAGCACTAAAGTGCTTGAACACCTAATAAGAATGAGACCTTTTTGACAGTTGTAGCGCCACCTATGGTCCGATCTCCATGAAACTTTGCATGCTTCTTCACCATGCTATGACACATATGCTCATCAATTTTTGTGAAGTTTTGACTTTTCGTTTAGGATTTATAGGCTTTTGACTGTATTTTGCCCCGCCCCTTTTTTAAATGACCCTGTTACAGCCACCCAAATGCAAAATTTCTAATTTTTTTCGATAATTATTGGACGCATGTGCACGCCGGTTTTGTGAGGTTGTATGCAAATCAGGCAGGAAGAGGGCGCTTTTAGCCATTCGTGGATTTGCCATAGAAAAACATCATTTTGACACCTTTTTAACAGTTTATAGCGCCACCAAGTGGCCAGTCGCCGCGTCCTTTTCAAGGCGACCACAGAATGAGCTCTTACACAGGTGCGCTGAGTTTGGTGAAAATATCTCGTTCCGTTCACGAGTTATAGCCAATTTGTAAAAGGGGCTCCTCCCACTTGGAACGTTTTGGCGGCCCTTAGGGACCGTGAACCGAAATTTCCACTTTTTTTTGATAATTATTGACATTCAGACTCCATAGAATCTTGCTGCACTGGTTTGGTTCTGGCGGGCCAAAAACCTAGGACTAGTTCGCAAAAGTAGGTTTTTGGAAAAACCCAAAATACCCGAAAATGTACCCAGGGTGACGAGCCAATCCGA